>CAMPDV010003352.1:0-47687 GCA_946699065.1 Loxodes magnus | reverse complement strand
CTTTCTTAAATACAAATACTACCAAATGAGTATCTGTATAGTTTTTGAAAAAGAAAGGAAAATAAACCAAGAAAGGCTTATAAATTAAAGAGAAGCCAAGCCTTTAAAATAATAAGTCACTTACTTAGGAATATTATTGCATGAGAAAAATAATCTCATTAATCACTGTAAGGAAGCGGGGTTTAAATAGCTAGCTGTAGTAAAGAAAGTTATTTATCAATTGTTAGATTTAAAAACTTATACCTTAGTATTTTAAAAACCTTTGTTGATACTTTATTTAGCCTAAGATTGAATATGAGGGAGAATTAGTACCTTGAACTGTTTAAAAAGATATTACTTCGATATTAAATGAAATTGGTTCGAGTATGAGATTCATATCAAGAAAAGCTTTTTAAGCAGAACCAAGATCTTTTAGTGAATCATGTTATGTAGACTTAAATTAGCTTCCTTATAAATACATCATGACTCTCAGGTTTTTAAAATTTTTAATAAAATTAGAAAAGAAAGTTTGGAAAAAGGCAATTCAATAATAGGATTGGAAGAGCATTTGAAAATAACTGAAAAGAAGATAACGAATACTATAATGACGTGATGAAGATGGATTAAGGTTATAATATTGATTCAAATGACAAGTAAATAAGCACAAGCTGAATTATTGTTGATAAGCATGCTTAAATTTAAATAAAAGTTAGATTTTATAGAAATTCTGATCAAAGCATTAACAGAATGACTAAACGGATATCTTTGTAAAATAATTTCAAAATTTGACTTAATTTCCAGAATTAATATACTCTGAACTTAATGTCCATTACGTAAGAGAAATCAATAGCATATATAAATGAGAATCCAATCGTACGATGTTCAAAAGGAGTTATAAGACTGTGATTATTATATTGATAATCCTTATTGTAAGTGTGGAGAGTATAACACTTTTGATCAGATAATGATATGTATTATAAACACTAAGGGACTGATTTTTATGACAGGTTGGGAATCTTAATATAAAGAAACTAATAATTTACGATCAGGTATATATTAATTAATTTCCTAGAAAGTAATTAGATTATTTAGATCTTTAGATTAAAATTTCCACAGAAAGCTACTATCTTTCAGAGTGCAATTCTTCGATGTGATAGATGAGATTGGAAGAGCAGAATTCAAGTTTAACAAGTTGAAGAAGAGAGAATGATGATTTGCTTTTTTAAGACTTTGAAAATGTCTTCGACCGAAAGAAGTAATTTTTGCAATTAAAGATATCCATAAGCACTTAAAGTTAAAATCTAAACTGGATAAACTTGATATATATACAAGATATTTCATTTTTCTTCTCATATTTAAAGGTTTGAATATTCAATTCTTCATCAGATTTTCTGTAACCATATTTTCAAATTAATTATGAACTAAACTTTTAAAAATTTTAATTCCTTTGAAGCATCTCTCCATAAGTTATATTCACAAGCCAGTCTTTTCAGTTTTAATTATCTTAGTCAGACTATTGTTCATATGGCTGATACTTTCTGTGCTATATTTAATGCTAATAGCTGATTTGACTTAATATTGAATTAAACTTTTTGATATTGAATTAGTTAGTTATAAACTGAATTAGCTACTAGATGTATTATTATAAGTTACTTCTTCTTTCTAAAAACAAAAAGGAAAGAGTTTTCCCTATTTTATATAAGATTACGCCTTATTTACCTTCCTTTCCCTTTCATTATATCTTAGCTCAGCTAGTTATGCATTTCCTCGTTTTAGTTTAATACTTTACTTAAATTAATTCTTGTAACCCTTGATCTTATGTTCGCCCTTTTAAGGAACTGAAGACAACTATTCTAGCCTTAGAGTTTTCTCGTCTTCTTTCAAGTTTCAAAGCTCTTAATTTAGCAAATAGTGCTATCAGATTTTTATTTATTTAACATCAAGAAGCCTATCTAAGTTACTGCTTCTAGCTTTTTATATATGATATGACATAGAAAAATTTAACTGAAAATGGACATATTTTTAAAAGCTGCTGGCACTTATAAGAAAAAGGCATACGGTGGAGATTAATTACTATTGAATATAGTAAACACTCAAAAAAGAAGAATGAGACAAATGTTTGGATCTAAAGGAGACTGAAACAAGATAACTACCGTCAAGAAGGGATAAATTAGCTTGATTCGATACGTAATAGAAGAATATGAGTCTAGTAATTCTAGAGAAGAATGGAGTGACCTCATGAACATTTGAGAAAACTTATTAACTGATTCCGTGACTAACCTAGCAAAGGAAAAAGTCACGTAAATAGAATATTATTATTATTCTACTGTTTTAAAAAGACCTAATGATGAAGATTGCCTCTCATTACTCAGATCAAGATATGACGAATCTATTGGAAGAAGAATTAGAATAAATCTAAGAAAATGAGAAGACTGATCAGATTAAATAATTTCCAAGAATACTCTTACTTGTGATTCTATCTTATCTTGTGGTAAACCTATCAATGGTGAAGCAACATAAATAAATTCATTCATAATAATACTTTTAAGCATCTTAAGTGTATCCATAACTTTATAGTTTAATGGATTTTAAATTTTGTGTACTATACTTTTACATTCCCAAACATTCTTACTACCCCAACAATCCTCCATTCGTTTTTCTCACTTCCTTATTTTAAATACTATCTATCTAATAATCTTCTTAGAAAATGATAACCTTGAGAGAAACCCCAGATAAAAAAGAAGGAAGAGAAGAAAGAAAGAACGCTTAATTAATTTTGCGTAACTGAAAGTGCATTCGAGATCTGGAGACAGGCATAAGGATAACTTTCATATAATAACGGTTATGAAATCTAAACGCGTTAATAAATATATCTTAAAAATGCTCCTTTAAACACTATGCATACACTACTGTTGATATACTCTATAGAAACGAAGCTTTAATTTATATATCTATATAGTTTACTTCAATTATCTCTTCTAGTTTATTAAAATCCATTTTATAATGTTTCAGTCTATCCTATTAGTCTTTGTATTTTTAAATTGAAGAGCTTAAAGATTTAATGTTTTCCAGCTTATTTTCATCGTTTTCTTACTCGCCTTTTAATTTCTTTACTAAACTATCTTTTTAACGATTCATTTTTATTTAGCTAATTCTCAATATTTTGTGTCTTTGTGGCTTTCTTATTTCTAATTACTTATTCTCTTCTTACACTTCTCTTATTCTCTTTTCCTCTTAAACTCCAAAAAAGTACTTTTTTTCTCTTCACATTTCATTTTAATTTACGTTAATTCTTTGTGTTCAAACTTTTATGTTCCTTTTAAAAGGAAAGAGAAACTACTAGCGAGGAAGATTAAGCTGGATATATCCTAATTAGTGCCTAAATAGTTTTATAAGGTTTATTGCAAATTTCTAGGGTATGAGGTTTAATTAGCATTCACTTGTCAATGTGTCAGCAGTACTGTATATGGTAAGAGTGAATCTAAGGATTAGTGATACTTATGTAAACAGCTGATAAGTAAACGAGGTGACGTAAATGAAGGACTATGAAGAGGTTAAGTATTTGTATATGAGATCTAAGTCATTCAATTATAAATAGAGATAAAAGAACGAAATATCGATCGCAATTAAAGAAAAGAAATTTAAGGCCACTAGAGAGACTAGATGATATTAGATAATAATTCTATATCAGAGGAAAGAAAACTCGTTGATAATAAGCTTAAATATATACTTTGAGGAAACACCTTTTAAGGTTATAAGGATTAAGTTCTTTATATCTAGAATGAAGAGAAAAAGAAAAAGAGAAAATGAGATTAGCTTTTAACTTGCAACACTGTATCTCATTGATTGTGGGTAAGTAATATATACTTTTTTTGATTTAGCATGGAAATGCGATTTAAAAGATACGCTCAATTTTAAATATTTTGATTTCCTTATTTTGTGACTTTTTTTAGCTAATTGAAAAATAATCTTCCCTCAGGGATTCAAATGAGTAACTAAATCTGCTAACAGCAACTTTTCTATAGTTGTCTGTTATTCTTCTTAGAACTCCCTAACACAATTAGACCCTTTCCTTAGATTTCTAAATGACATAGTTAAGAAATTGAACATACAGGATGAATCTACTGTCAATAAATTGCATTGCAAATATGGAAGTGAATTTAAGTCCTTAAATCAGTAATTTGCTAGTCTATTTTCTATAAGATGTCAAAACTACTGAAAGAGTATATTTTTGATTATGATTCCTAAAGTAGAATATTCTAATAACTCGCTCTATGCATTTGCTTAACTTCTGTTATACTAGTCATTTCAACTCCAAAAATTTCGGATTTTTAGTAAAAAAAATCGTCTTCGTTAACAACTAATTACATTATGCATACAAGCGTATTAATGGATATGATAGCCAAGTTCTCTTCATCATAAAGCCTTTGAATTTAAAGTGGCAAATAATCTGTAGATCCTTCAGTGTTCTCTGCATCTATTTAACCTGATTGAGTCTTATATTTCCAACGCTTTATTAGCTAATCCCGTATACTTAATAATTCTGACTACCAAAGAAGGAACCCCTGCTTTATTTTAACTCCTTACCTCGAATAATTAATTATATATACTTCAACCTAGTTTAGATTTCTATATTAGTTGTCTTAAAACTGCCTAAACCATGTCACAGTTCTTAGATTAGAAATCCTATGAAGAAGCTTATACAAACTCCAGTCAGTCAAATGATTTTGCTTTAATAAGGCCACTAAAAGAATTATTTAATCAAGCTGAAAGTATAAAGATCTCCCTTCAAACTCAGCTATTTATTTGCTTACTTTTATTCATTTTTCTAGTATCAAGTTTACTCCCAAAAGCTATTATAACCTTAGATGTATTGTCATATTCCATTTTTATGACTTATTCATATAGACATGAGCGTACTAGCTTTTATAAGGAGCTCGTAATAAACTACATATTAGCTAACCAAATTTTTTTTATTCCTAGAACATTCTTTTTACTCCTTATTTTCCCTTAAGCTAAGTTTTAAACTTTTATCCCTTTTAATACTTAACTATTTAAGTTTGACTTCAAACTTTCTTTAACTTGTCCTAGGATCCCTTTTTACTACTGCTGACTATTGAGGATTTGTAAGTTACCCATTGATCATTTTCGTCTTTCTACTTAATGCTTTTTATCTTCTGTTGATTCTTTCTTTGAGCTTTTTTAGCTTTTAACTTGGTCCAACTCGTAAAGTGTTGATATCATTAGCTATGCTAACTTGAAATTGCCGTTTATGTTTATCTTTGAACTTTCTACCTTCCCTTATTTTGTATTCCACTCGAATATCTAAAATTAAGCCCCTTTACCTACTAAAGGCTCAAATAATGTTTAAGCATTTCACTTGGTATCAACTCACAATAATGAGATTACACTATACAGGGAAAAATAACTACTTCGTATGAGGATATTAAGGCGAACCCTCAATCGCTATAAGAAAGCAAGCATTTATGAGAAAGAGAACAAGCTTAGTCAAACTTAAGTAGAGCATTTAGCTTCAATAAGCAAAATAGAAAGAAAGTAACTAGTAGAAAAGTACAAATAATATAGAGATAGTACTACTATATCAGTTAGTAAGAGTAAGTAAGATACTTTATTAATAAAGTAAATAGATGCAGATGAAATAGTATAATCTTCATTTATTGTATAATCATAGAGGTTTGAAATATATAAGAAAATGCTTTAAGTGAGATAGGGTTTTAAAAAAATAATAGAAGGAAAAGTCAGAGAGTTAGGAGTTGCTTGATTTTGATTAGGAATTGTAGAAATTATTAGTCCTAGAAAAATTTTATCTAAAGGGTAGAAAAGAAGAAGATAGGATTATTAGAATGTAGCTTAGATGAATTATAAGCAAAATGAAAACAATTCTAGTATAGAATATCACTTAAATACTTATTACTAATAACTAACCAACTCTATCAGAAACAGTAATCTTAATTAAATAATATTTCTAAATTATAAAGGTTGATATAGAAGCATTAATAAGAACTAAATAGATTATATAGCTTTATTTTACTTAATTAAATATATAACTTATAAAAATAATTTAGTTTATATCTTATATTAATGTCTTTCTCCATTACTCACACACTACATTTCTACCATTCTCTATTTGGTTATTATTTAATTTCATAGTAGTATAATATATCTTACTCATTTTCACTTGGACTGTATATTCAAATCTTATTAGATTCATATATTCCATTATATCAAAAAAAATATATTGAAGTGAGGAAAAGCACTTCCATTCTCTGTTATTTTCTTTCAATCAAATATTATAGTTTATCCTAAATTACTTCTATCATTAAATATGTATGTTTATTCCATTTCTTATATATAAATTGCTGACACATAGTGCGCTGCTTTTGGTAATTTAATTGATTAAAATTATTATCATTTATTGGTAATTACATCATAAAAACATACATAATCTTTATCAGAACCTAAATAACCACCAAGTGTAAATATCACATCATATGCGTAACACGTTCCATGATCTTCACCTTTATATAGATGTTAAGCAATTTAGATACTTTTATTTTTATTAATATCATATGTCTCACATGTATTTGTAATACTACCTTAAGAATCACTTCCTCCAATAATATAAATAAGTGATTTATTATCATAGACTAAAGAGGTTTCACTTCTAGGAAATATTAAATTAGATTAATTTTCTATTTTGTTATTTTATATCTTTAATATATGGTTTTAGTTTTATCCTCCTACCATTATTAATTAATCTATTTATGTTTAATATACTGATGTTTAGTTATTGTATATAGCTTACAAATTAGGAATAGTTATTTATGTCTGAGTGAGTGGTGTAGCAGATATATTTACTTAATAGAATATTAGAATTTCATTTTATCCTAAGATAGTTATTAAAAGGCTAAGATTTATTTTAATCTCTTCTATGCTATAATTTCGCAAAATTAAGTCCATTTTTCAGTTCTTCATTCCAAAAATTCATATATATAAGTTTTCAGATACTAAAATTAATATTATGCTTAGCCTCTTTCTTCCTTGATTTAATCAATTAGATTCACATTTTCTGCTAAGTTCTAATTATTCTATTACAACTAAGCTATTTCTTATACCTTCTCTTATAATACCTTCTATAATGTGTCTTTCTGGCTCTAAATGATTTAAATTTAATTATTTAGATCTTAAGAGAACTTGTTCGTATTCTAAAGTTCTTAAGTTAACTCTTCAATTCTCTTAATTAAGCTCTATTTCTCATTCTCCTTTTAAACTATTTCCTTCTAACTTTCTTCTAGTTACTTTTATAGTTTGCGATTCTCGGGAATTTGCTCTTCAATAGTCTCTTTTAATTACTAATTTTACGTTTCTAGTTCTTTTTATTATCTTACTAGACTCTCATTCTATTTCTCGAAAATTTCGCTTTCATATAGTTGTTAAAATAGAAATTCTGAGAGGTTCTTATTAAAATCTTCATTCTTCCTTTCTTAGGATAGACACTTCAAATCTTTAACTATTGTTCTATCCCCTATAATCTTAACATCTTAGCCTCACATTTTTCTATAGTCTCCACTTCCAATTTACTGATTTCATTGTATTACTCTTGAAGATCTATAACTTATACCATATGTGAAGTAGCTGCCTGCTTTAAGCTAATATATTGTAACAAGTTTTTATTAAAATTGCTTTAGATAACCTGAAAAAGGTTTTCAATGATAATACCTTATGACTGTATTACTATATTTCTCAAATTAATCATTTCATCATTCAATTACTTTTAGGTTTAGCTGCATTACTATCTTTTTAGATGCAGTTACATTGATTACTATAACGATACTAACTTAAATTGTATTTCAGTCTACATAGATTTGATTTAATCTTCTATCAGAACCTTTTAATGAAAATTATGTGTAGTTTATCCACATAAAACACAAATATAGTCCTTTTCCTCTAAGCAAATGAATGTTCAAGGTTAGTTATGGATTAAGCATTATTTTAGAAAATGGGACTAAGATTCATCCTGTTGCTAATCCTTTTCAATCTCTTCTGTTACTTGTATTTCTCTTTATGTATCTATTTGTTGAAATCTACTATTTCAAGGTCTTTAATTGTTTTCTTAGTCATTTTGTTGTGATCACTACAGAAAAGAAATTTTGATAAGTTTAGCATAGACTGCAGACACTCTTAACATGCAACACACTAGCAATATAGCCTTCTTGGTTTCTTTTCATTATCATTAAAGTTTCTATTGCACCCTTTACATATAAAAGCTTCCATTTTTATAATAAAAAGCTTTCTAGATGTTTAACTAAGTTTTATCTGACGATAAAGTAGTAAAGATTCAATCACTAATAGCTTACCTAATCTTACTCTTCACATATTTTTGTAACTCTAAATTATAAATTTTGCTTCATATCATCTGACAATATGCTCGCTTAAAATGATCGAAGACATATTAGCAGTGTCACTCAATTAACGCTTCAACTATTCTTCATTAATCATGATTCGATTAACTTCTGTTTGAAGCATACTTGTATAAACCCTCGTCTCTCTTCTCTATTCTGATATCTTTTTTCTACTTCTCTAACTATCAATCTTATAATCCCATTCGTACCACTTTCCATCTCCATCAGCTCTTCATTTATCTATCAACCTTCTCTTAATCAGACTATCCTTCGTTTTGCTTCTAGCTTTTTCACAAATAGAATGTTACCCTAAGCATCCTTTCATTTTCCTTTCTCTCAATCTATTCTTCTAGATCCTGTGTCTTAAAAGGTAACTATACTAACTGATCTCAAGAATAATCATCTGATACCTGTTTAAGGTAAATGTTGCTATATTTTCTCTTATGGCTCTTCTTCATTAATCATAATACTTCACTAAGAACTGAGTAAGTTTAATTTAGATTAACTGAGTAATAGAAAGAACCTCATAAGGTAGAGATATGGAGAGAAACTAAAAGGACTAAGATTAACTAAAAGGCTTTTGTTTTACTTTGAGAGTCAAGTGTTGTTAATACTTCTGTAAGACATGGATTGAGAATCTAAGAGAATGGTATTAGATTATCATAATCCTTTAGTATCAAAGAGGATATCAACTAATATATAGAGATAGCTAGTCAACTTTGAAAAGGAAGTTAGAAAATAGAGTTAGATGTAAGTTTTCGGATGAGATTTAAGAGCTAAAGTCAAGAAATGAAAAGTAAAACATCTGGCTGCTTACTCTTAGATCGTAAAATCTAGTAACTGAAGATCTTTAGAAGGTAGCTTTTTGTTTATTCACTATTGAAGCCTTTTTAAGATGCTAAAGATATTTCTTAACAGATAAGTTCACTGAAAAACGGTGACTGTAAACTTTTTACCTAAAAAGAAGAGAAGATACTTTTAAGGAAGGTTAGGCTGATAATATCCTAATTAGTAACTAAATATCTTTATATTGTTTACAGTTAACTGACTAGGATATGAAATAATAATAAGCATTATCTTGTAGATATGTAAACAGTATTATTTAAGGTAAGAATAACACATTAGCATTAATAATTTCAGTGTAATTAATTGATAAGTAAATGAGGTAATTAAAGAAAGGATTAGAAAGAAGGATTAGGATATTTGTATATGATATATAAATCATCCAGTTATAAATAGAGGTAGGAGGACAAAATAGTCAGCGTAATGAAAGGAAAGCATTATAAGTTACTAGAGTTGCTAGATAGCTCTAGTTAATTACTTTTGAATCTGAAGGTAATTTAAAACCTTAATAGTTAAAAGGAAATTTAGACAGCAGATTAAAGATTTAAGCTTATGTTTTGAAGAAATCAATATTGAAGGCTGCAAATAGTAATCTTTATAGTACAATGAAGGAAAGAAGAAAAGAGAAAGTGAGACTACGAGGATTAAAAGCTCAAAGGTAGAAAATAGCATAAAGATCTATTTATCAAATATAAAAAATTGCTTTGGTAGAAAATGATCAGATTATGTTCTACTAGTAATTCAGATATGGATTGAAACATCGTTAAATCAAAGCTATTATTTAAAGATATTGAAAAAGAAGGGATTACAGAGAGTCAATTTATCAATATAGTTAAAGAGAATGAAAAGAATAAAACTGACAGCTATCTTTTTGCTCTATTTGAGAATTAAGTGAACTCAAATCATATATTATGCGTTCAGCTATATTAGCAAATTATCTTGATAAGTTCAGCAAGAAAATTGATCAATCTAGAAGAAAAAAATGAGATATCTCTATCTATTATTTTTCTACCATTACCCTTATTATAGAAGAGAGCATAAACGGCAATTTTAAGAGACTGTTTGGTAACTTTACTACACACTTGGACCTGCTTTTCGAATAGTTTTATCTTTCTTCTATAGCTCAAATTCAGTTTGCTGGTTTCAAAAATATCCAGCTTGTCAGTTAATCTCTGAAAACCACTGGGTATAATTTTTACAGCTAAATAAAGAATCTGAACTGTTTAGTATGTAGATTACATCATAGTTAGATAGCCATAAGAAATATCAGAAAAGTTGACAAAATGCTTCTTTACTTATCAACTTCAAATCCTTATGAGTTCAGCAATAAAACAGAAAAAGTTAGGGAGGACTTCATATCCACAGCGCATTAACCAATATGATTGTCATACTATCTCATCCAAGTCTATTTATTCACCTACCATATTAATTGGACATACTATATAAAGGCTCTATTTGGTATATTACCTAAAGCTACTATGATTAGTAATTAATTTCTTTAAGTTAAAGCTATAACTGGTTGGACGGCTAATTGCATGAAATCTAATTTATCATTCAATAAAATTAGTCGAACTACATTTAAAATACCCTATTTCCCATCCTCATTCTTATCTAGCCAAAACTAAGTCAAGGCTAGAAACTCAGATTCATTCTTCCTTCTCTTCCATACTATATTTACCATCTCTTCTATTGCTTATACCATACGAGCATTAGCCTCTTATAAAACTGCCTTTATTTCAGTCCAGTAAGTTAAGCAAGCATTAAAATAGCGATTAGTATGAACCGTTTTTAGATCTTACTAACACTGTTTGACTGCTAATGTAGACAACAAGATATGCTAGGAGGTGATACGTTTGGAATGGAAAGAGAAATAAAACTGTCGATACTTCAGTGGCAGATAGTAGATTAAGCTATTTACAGTGTTTAAGGAGCTTGAGAGTGTCAAGAGGTTTGTATACAAATGAAGCTTCAAAATACAGTTGATGGATAAGAATTTGCTAAGGGATGTAAACAAAAATCGAATAGCGAAGCACTAGAGTAAAACTGTCTTAAAAGCTAGGTGTATAACTAGTATTAGCTAAACTTGTTCTTACATAGCAGTAAGATTACAGATATGATTCATACTTTAATGGTTCTGGACATAACCTAGCAACTAAAATTCTCAGATTATGCTAAAGAAGATCATAGTAAGAACTAACTAGTCAGCATCTCAGAAAGCCAATGATACTGTAGTCTAGCAACATCACTAAGATGAAGCTATCTCAAATCTTTCTTACATACTATAATTAAAATCTAATAAACTCATATTGTTTAAACCAGATAATCTAATAAGATATGAAAAATAAGTACTAAAGCCTTAAAAATTATTTGACTTTTAATTTAATTAAATGGGTTGCATGGTAGCGAAACACAAACCACAAATGAAGAAAGCAATAAGAGTCACTCCAGAGACTAATCTACTGCCAGACAGGTAAAAGAACACTCATGTCTAGATACTACTCAAGAAATTCAAATAGTACTCAAATAAGAGTCAGAAGCTAGATTTTAAAGCCTTTTTATAGATGCTCACTGATCTTAATGAAAGGCATAGGAACATAGCAGAGTCTACGTTCAAACTTTTTGATTTAAGAAGGACGGGAAAAATAATTTCTAGGGATTTTTGCGTAGCTCTATATGTTGTATGTCATCGAAAGAAGAAAAGATTCGCTTTGTGTTTGATGCTGATGAAAACTCATTTTTGACATAAAATGAGTTTTAATAAATGCTTAAGACGACGATAGGCTTCGCGAAGAAATTCAGCAAAGCACCGTAAAATGAGTAGGATGATGTTTGAATATACAGCGTAACCAAAAAAATCCTGAATCCGAAGTAAAAATAATCCTATGAATTGTTCTACGAATGAGCGGCTAAGATTTTGGACATCTCGTCTCTGCTTAATATTTTTGAGATTGTTCCTTCACCAGAAAAAGAGAAAACGATAATAAAGCAAATAATGACTGACTTGTAAAATAAGCCACTCTAACCAGGAGAAGACTGTATGCACTAAGTTATAGTTGGTGAGAGTCTTGGAAGCTTTATGCTAATTATGACAGCAGAATTTTAATTAAGAAGAGTAATCGAGTCAGCTAGCGCTCTAGCGAATGAACATGAAAAAAAGAAAGCGGAATCGTATGAATAGTTCAAAAGAAGTTCAACTATCAAAACTAGTAGATTGGCTTTAAGATCCTTAGAATTTGATAATTCTGTTATAGATGGAGAGATTAAAGGAACTTTGAAGAATAACCTGATGCAAGACTATGTTTATATTCTAGTTCCTTAAATAGTCTGGAAGAACTTATTCAGCTGATATGGAGGAGGCCTAATATTTCTGAGGAAAGTGATTGTAACTAGAAATGAAAATTCCGTATCGTTTGTCGAACTCTATCCTAAGATCGTAAAACTTCATCTCTGCTCCCAGAGTGGAAACTTTGATAAAGAGATGAAAAATGGTTATTTTTAAGCTCGGTTATGACGATGGGATAGGTTAAATCTAATATGGTCGAAAAGAGCAAATCGTCATAAGAAATCAGACTCTGGACAAAAACTCCAGGAGCAGAGTGAAATTTAGTGACTAACTTAGATGAAACTGTTTAAGATGTAAGAGTAGAAACTGGCTAATTCTTTATGATTGAATAGAAATGTACAGAGTATACAAAAACAAGGACAAAGTATAATTGGCCTAGAGATAGAATTTCTAAGAAAATGGAGTAAAAAGATTGAAGGGAAAACTTTGAGGTAGGAGATAGATTGGATGTTTGGAATCCTTTAGCGCACAAATGAAGACTCATTACAATTTAATAGCTCAACACAAAATACATTATAGTCCATTTCATAAACGAAAAGAACAAGCAAGATAGACAGCTACCAATCGAAAGGAAAACGATATAAGGTTACTAGAGTTACAATAAGATAATAGTTAATTATTCTAGACCAAAGGAAGTAAATCCAGTAGTTAAAAGACTAAAGAAAAAACTTGAGAAAAAAATATTGATTATTATAAGCATTAAGTTGTTTATTGTAAGAGGCGATAAAAAAAGGAAAAAAGAGAGCAATATTATCTTAAAGTTTACGGTTAAGATTGTAGTGTGTACTATATCATCTGTCTTTGCTTAAGTATCAAAATATGATTTAATAGCTATGCTCAATTTTAAATATCTTGCTTTCCCTATTTATGACTACTTTGACGCCTATTGAATGGTCTGAAGAAGTATCTCAATCTATTATCTATTGCTCTTACATAACTATAGTTATTTTCTATTCTTCTTAGAAAAATCTTACAAGTTTCAGATATTCTCATTTGAATTTTTAAAAGACATTGTAAAAAGATAGAACATGCAGGATATAATTGATCCCAATAAATTTGCTTTGCATAAACGAAAGTAAAATTTGAGTTCTTAAGATTGTTGTTTACTAGACCTTATATCTAAAAGGCTCCAAATCAATTGAAAGAGAAGATATTTGACAAAACATCCTGAAACAAATATTCTAACAGCTCGTTCTAAGCACTTTCTCAACTTCTTCTCTCCATATCATTTCTACCTCTTAAGTTAGGTCTTTTAGCAATGCAATCATTTACATCAGCAACTGATTACATTTCACATTCAAGCTAACGGTTCATTTCAAAGTCTAGATTTACTTATTCTTTTCTCCTTAGTCTCTATGTGGACTATTTTTGATGTCTCTGATAAATTTCATAAGCTACCTTTATTACTCCCATCTTACTAACTATACCTTTAAAAACCTCATTTACAAAGCGACTTAATGGAGTAGAGAGTTGATAGACAAGAGGTAGCTTTGCAAAGAAAAGAAACTTAGCGAGTTCTTATACGGAATAATGTGGCTACCAATGAAGGAACCATTATTAGATTCTAGCTTCATACATCGAATGATTAATCCCATATACGATAATCTAGTTAGTTATCTATAGTCAATTAGCTTAAAAATGTTCAAATCATTTCAAAATTCTTTAATTGAAAATACTTACGAAGATCAAGTAGATCAACTGATTTTCGCTTGAATGAAGTTATCAATAGAGTAACTTAACCAAGTTAAAAATCTAAAGATCTTCCCTTTAAACTCAGCTCTTTATTTACTTTTCTTGCATCGAGATTGTCTTAGGAGTTATTGCAACCTTAGATAGAGTGATCCAATTTTCTGCAATAATTATATAAATGATCTTAATGCTAACCTTGTGCTAATGATACTAATTCAGCTATTATACTGAGACAAATTAAACTTAGTCTTAGGTATCAAATTTTTTCATCTAATTTGACTTTTTCTTTGACTTTTAATTTTTTTCCTTTAAGCTAAGTTTTGAATTCTTTTATCCCTTCAAAATCTTAATTATTTAAACTTAACTACTAAGCTTTGCATAAAATAAACTTAGTATCTTTTTTTACTACTATTAACTACTGTGGATCACTAAGTTACTCACTAGCCAATGTGAGTAATAGTTAATTAACAATACTAGCTAAACACAATATTTAGTAAGCATCTTTCAATTCTTATTCTTTCATTAAGCTCTTTCCCAGCTTTATTTTCTTTCTGTTGTATTATGAGCTTTATCATACTAATATTACTAACTTAAAAGATCTAAAGCATTACCATTCAACTTTCAAAATTATTCATTCTCTTCTAGCTTTAATGTCTCTAACTTTTATCTCTATGAACTGGTTTACTTTTTTGACTTTTCATTGAGAATGTCTTCTTTAACTGATTTGATCCAGAGTTCAATATTTTTAACTTCTCTTTGCTTCTTGAATTAGCATACTTAAGCAAATCCGCTTTCTTCTGCACATCCAGTTTTATTCTTCTCTCTATCTTTATAAATTGGCTAGTTGTAGCATCGATCTTATCCCCATAGAAGTTTTCATTAACTGAAGAAATCTTAAGAGCTGTATTCTTACAAACTCTGGAATTCTTTCTTAGTTTATACTCCGTTTGGTCTATCCTCTGCATTTTCTCTGCTTCTGTAATTAAAAACCTACTGCTATCTATAGACTCATTTGATCTATCTATTCCTTCTTACTACTAAACCTCTTAGTAAAGCTTATTTTAATAAATATCTTTAAATTCCTTTCTAAACCTTACCGTTATACTAAGATAAAATTAATATCTTTTGATGTGTTAGATACAACCTTACTCACTTATAGTCTTTATTAATACTAAGAGTTACAGTATCTTTTATATGGAAGATTTAGTTATTTTAAAGCCCTTTATTACTAAATTAAATGAAAAACTTATATTTTTGATTACTTTAATACCACCTAGATTTACTAATATCTGCCTTAAAATCTAAAATCCTTGATCATCGAACTTCTCCAGGTTTATGCTGCAGAATTACGTTTATCCTTTCTTAGTCCAAAGAAATTCTAGTTATACAGTCTACTCATAATTTCTGTTAATTCTACTGATGAAATTAAAACGCTGAAAGATCTCAATTTTTATCTCTTTCTTCTCAATAATTTAGTTACCAGAACTTTCAGCTTTATATGCCATCCTTTCTCTTTCTCTTCTAATGATAGATTTGTAAGTAGTATCTGAGTAGTAGAGTCACTCACATTCTTATCATATCTAATTGTAATAACTCTAACTGAAGAGTACATCAGAATCATTCTCCTGTTATGAACTATTTTAGCACTAAGCTAACTTTTCTTTTAAGTACTCCTTTTTTAGGATTGAAGGGCAAATATTACTGAAGGTTGTTTTCTATAGTTAAATGCTTGATCATTTTTTAAGCTAAAAGTTACTTTGATACTCAACGCTTTTTATGTTTCTTAGAATTAAATAAAAATAAATTTAAAGCTAGTTCCTATAAGCTACTATTTCCTTTTAGTACCTACTTCTTAATGTATCATATCTTTATATAAGCATCTTTAGCTATTCAGTCTTACTATTTATCCAATCTTTAGATTTAGTTTTCCTATAGTTAATCATATGATATGACTTCTATTTTCAATCAACTATAAATTACTTTGTATACTGATCTCTTATAACTTCATCTCTTAATTAATCTTGATACTATATTTTGTTTTTGTCTCTATCTTTCATTCTGACTCTTACCTATTGAGCATCTTTATAGGTTTCTTTCTTGCAGCTAATTAATAAACTTATATTTACTTTTACCTTCTTACAGAACCTCTAAACTAACTTACTCTTACTCTATGTTCCTCTATTTTACTTACCATATCGACTTATATCTTCAATGCTTAAGTTTACTTATAAGGTTTTATTTATTTACTTCTCCAGTTAAGTACTTAGAGGATGATAATTAGCAAGTATGACTCCCAATCAAGATACCAGATTCATATTCTATTCCTACTGACTTAGTAAACTCGCTTTCCATCTCCTATATTTTAATAGCTTTCTGTCCTTTATTTTTGGTTGATTATGTAAATAGAGTAAGAAAGACTTTCAATGCGATCTTCTGCAAAAGATGGAAGTTTAGATATACTTGATAAGTTCTAGGGTATTAACACCCTTAGCTGTGTTTATCTCTAGTGATGATGAAACGAACAGAGAATCTCCTGGCACTGAGCTCTAAAATTTGATCCTCAGATGAAAAAATTCTAGCTTAAGATTGACAGACAACTTGACTTACGAAATCAAAGCATGACTCTATTTCATAAACCATTTCTCATAACTTAGGAGACCAATTAATACCCTTGATCATCAGAATTAGAACCCTTTTCATAAAAGCTAAGTCTTAATACTCAGTTACATAAATAAAAGGATTGGCAACAAAGTACTCAAAAAAGCCAGGAAAAGAAAAGTTCTACTAACTGTATATTTAAAAAGCATCAGTTCAGTTGAGCGTTTCTATAAGCTAACACACACTCTGCTATAAAAGTTTCTCGTTCTAACATTTTGTAGACAGATTTGAAGAGAAGTATCTCTTATTGGTATTGGGTTAAATAGGAGTGTGATATAAGATGTTAATAGTTTGTTAGTCGTAAACTTAGAAGCAATATTACGCTTTAAGAGATTATATTTCTTATCCTTTACTAATCATACTAAATGGTAGGCTTATTTTACTAGTTACATTTCAATGGTGAAACTTCTTAAGATGGTTATTTTTGAGAGCGAAAGCAATTGATAGAGTTACATGGTAATGAAATATGTTAATGAGTAAGTTGTAAAATAGCTGTTAATCTATAGCATCTGATTGAAAATAGTAAATTGCTGACTACTAAAATAAGCCGTTGTAGCAGTATTTGCTTAATAGAAATGAAGTTTACTATGTTACCTCAGTTCCTCATTTTCTGATGCATTAACTTTCTCCAGCTTGGTGCATTAATTTGGATCTCTTATTAACTTTTTATAATTTCCTGCATATAAAATTTGAAGCTTCTATGTTATAAATGGATAGATCTTCCTACTCTTTACTTAGCATTAACTAAGCTGACCCTTTTCTTATTACAGCATAGATTAAATATCATTTTATCATTTTAGCCTTTATTTTAGCCTTTATTTTAACCTTTAAAGATATAATTCTTTATTTACTTAGGAAATATCAAATGCTAGTAAGATTAATAGAGAAACAAATTAGTCTTATGATAGTTCCTTAGCTAACATTTTTCCCACTTCCTATTGTTTTAGGCTGTTATAGCACATCTTATTACCTTTAACTATTATTTCCATCCTTCAGCTTTATTTCCATTATATCTAGATAATCCATCCTGGAAATGCTTTTTCTTTATTTGCAGTCCTATGCTTCTTCAATCATTAGAGCTATATAAATACTTATTCCCCTTCATGCTTCTTTTGCCAGTGTTAAAGTTGCTGACTATTACTAATATTATATAATTAAAACATATGTACTCTTTCCTTATTTATAATGTCCTACGAATGTAAATATCATTCTATGTAATTACCCTTTGAAGCAAATTAATATCATATATCTCACAAAGTACCTTTAGAATCTTATCTTCCGATAACTGAAATTTTAATATACTATAAGTTCATCCACACTCTCTTTATTCTCAAGGCTTCACTCATATTTCTACTGATCAAACTACTTTTTATTCCTCTTTCCTTTTTAAATACAACTCCATTATATAGTAGACTTATTATTACTTCTATAGTTTCTTTTTATTAAAATACTAAAGATCCTTTAATAACTACATTTCAAGCTATTCATACTTAGCTTAGTAATCCTACTTTAGATTCTAATTTTACTACTTTATTCTAGCTACTCTTATAGTTATTAAGTTGCTTAATTCTACTAGTTCCATGTTCTTTTAACTTACCTCTTATTAGTCTATTCTAGTTCTGCTTTTTGATATAAATTGCTCTATATAGCTTAGTTAAATACTCTATTACTTCAGTTCCTCATCTTATCTCTTTAATCTTTATTCTGTATGTTTTAATCTAGTCATTCTGCTCTTTATGGCTATTATTCTTACCTAGTTAAACTAATTTTCCTCTATTTACTTTAATAGCTTCTATGTATAATCTGCTATTGTTAGCTTTTCTCCTTTATAGCTCTTAATTTAAGTTACTAGACTTCGCTTTAGTCTTTAAGATAGGTTTGCTTCTTACAAATCCAAGTCATCAAACTTAATTAATCCTCTTATTAATCCTATCTCAATCTTAGTCAAATAAGTAATTCCTTTTATCTTAAGGAATAATAATTCTTATTATATCTATTTACTACTAAACATCTTACACTTAATAGATAAATTAATAAATATCTTAAACTTACTTTTTAAGCTTTACTATACTTAGATAATATTAATATCTTTTGGAATGCTTGATACTTTCTTACTATTTTAGTCTTTTAGAAACTAAGAGTTTTAGTACTTTAGTATAAGATATTTATTTATGTTCTTTTAATGAATAAAGAACTTACAAATTTACAGTTTAAGTTTGTAGTTCCGTTTATATTAATACCACCTAATTCTTTTAACTTTAGTTGCTTCTAAAATCCTTATTTATATATTGTTCTCTATATTTATGTGTGAGTTAATTCTTTAGTCATTTCTTAATCCATTAGAATCCTCGTTTATTCTACAGTCTACTAAACTTCTTAGATTAGCTTCTGTTTCTTCTACTAATAATTTTAAAATACCAAGATATTTTAAGCTTTTATCCAAATTTCTAAGTAGTTCATTACTTGCAACACAACAATCTTACAATTTTATTTTTCTTCTAAAGATAGATTAATGAATCTATCTTTAGTAGTTGATTTAATCAAATAATAATTATATCACATCTAGTAGCAAGTGCTTTTATTTTCCTTTCTACAGTGTAACTCTTATAAACTTCTCATAACATAACATTTATTCAAACAAAGCTCTGTATTATACATAACTTCAATATAGAAAACTTTAGAACTATACAATCATTATATAGAAAAAGGAATGAGAAAGAAGTTTAATAGATGCTACTTGCTGATGTATATAGAGGATATTAGTTTATAATTAGAAGTTAATAATCTCAATTTGCTTGTTACTTAATATTCCAATTTTATAGTAATGAAGCTTATTATACTTACTTATAATCTGATATTCTTTAAACAATGAACGAAGGACTATTGTTCTCTACTGCTAGTATTCATTTATTACTTATTTATATGAATGACTATCTTTATGTCTTTATATCTTACTTATTTTCTATCTTTCATATCTTGTAAATAAAAGTTTTAATATTACTTTGTTATAATAAGCATGTAAGATACTAATTGATCAAATTTAAAACTGAATACTAAAACTAATTTAGACTACTATTATTAACTAATTTATTACTTAGTCTTGTATCTTTAAAAGTGTAAATATCATGAAATAACATTCTTATTATTATTTTGTTATTTGTAAATCTAACTGTGGGCTTATATAACTTCATTATACCTATCTATTTATTATTTTTAACTTCAAATTTTACTTATAACTAACTAAGCTTATTTGTTTAGTAACTAAAATAGAGTTTATAAATAGCATAGAAATCCTCTTTCTAAAGATATAAGTTTATTTTAGTTAAATAAAGGTGACTAATACTCTATTTATATAATTAAATAAAACTATTTTTTACTTAAAATTCATAAAATCTATCTCTTCTTTTTCCCTTTTAGTCCTCATTGCTTCTTTCTTAGGATTACGAGTTCTATCTTATTACCTTATTAGTGAAGTAAAATCGAACAATCTTCAATGAATGTTCATAAATACTTAGATTTCTCTATTGTTAGCTTTATTATCTTATAGCTTTATTAGCTCTTTTTATCATCTCTAAATTATCTTCAGTTAACTAAGTTTATCTAAGAAGTTTAAATCTTTAGATTCATCATTTCTACTTTTATTCTACTACCTTAATCAAAAATTTGTCTTTCATTCATCCAGTTTTTTACAGAGCTTGCTTACCTACAAATTATCTAGCTACATTATCAATTTTATTACATTGTAGAGTCTATGTTTGACTGTAGAAGCTTTAAGAGTTGTAATCTTACAAAACTAAGATAGCAGACTTAGTTTGCCCTCCAAGTAGTTTAATCTTAAATTTTATTCTAAATCTGTTTTTCTCTAGATTAATAATTTTATAGTACCTTCTTACTACTAAATACCTTACACTTAATACTTAAATTAATAAATATCTTATAAGATCTTTTTAAGCTTTACTATTATACTAAATTATTGGTAGTATCTTTTGAAGTGTTAGATACTTTCTTTATAGTCTTTATTAGTAATAAGTTTTAGATTTAGTATCTTTTCATTTAAGGATTTAATTAACTTAATCATTTAAGTTTAAATTACTTTGTGATTACATTAATACCGCCTAAATTTGCTTAAATCTAGTTATAAGTATCAAATCCTTAATTATATGCTTGCCTCTATATTTGTATGTGATGTAAGGCGTTTAGTTCTTTTTTAATCCATTAGAATCTTGATTAATCTACAGTCTATTTAGCCTTCTAGATTTGCTTCTGTTTCTCCTAGTGATAAATTTAAAATATCGAATGATTTTAAGTTTTATGATTCAATTTTCTTATTAGTCTATCACTTGAAATGCAACAAAACTTACAACTTTATTCTTCATTCATCTTCTTCAAGTTTGTGATATTTCTTAAGTAGTTGATTTAGTAAAATTATAATAATATCACATCTAGTAGCAAGTGACTTTATTTCCCTTTCTAATCCAAATTTCAAAACGACAGTGTAACTCTTACAAGCTTCTCATATAATAATTATAAGAGTCATGCTATTAGCATTTTTAACACTAATCTTATTTTTCTTTCTATTACTCTTTTATAAGATTAAACTAGCAAATATTGCTTCATTATTGTAGAGTAACTAGTAGATTAATACTCTCATATAAATATGCTTTCTCTAAAAATACTGAGTCTTATTATATTCCTCTTAAGATTACTTCCGAAACTTAATTATAAGAAAAATATGCTAATTATCGTTTTTTAACAAGACTCTGATTATTACATCATACTAGTCTTTTTAAAGTGATTACAGTTAATTTTTTAGCTATAGACTTAATTAAATAATACCTTAAATATACTTATGTCTAAGAAATTCTCATATTTTTAGAATATTCTAATAGATAGAAGAGATATGCAATAGAAATAAATTGATAAAGTAATTATTTACTCGTAGGAAGCAAGTAGTTTATATTTGTATTAGTACAAGAAAAGGAAATCAAGATGCTAAACTAGTTGAGTATTAATAAAATTGCAATTATAATGTTAACTGCTATCTTGTGCCTATTTATTAGCTAATTTATAGAATTAAAACAATAAATAGAAAGATTTAATCTTAGTGTGTATCTCAATCAATTTTAAGTATACTAGATTTAGTAATAATTAGTATAACTATAGAAAATATTTATTATTCTTTAATCCAAACATAAGGGAATACAATCCATATATCAAATTTACTATACTATTATCACTATACAGCCATTATTCATATCAACCCAGTGCCAATACAATTTATCAAAAAACATACAACTAAATAATACAACGCTATTTAGTTCAAATTTACCATTCTCATCATAAACACATTATAGTATCAATCAATATAAATCAGTTATATGTAAACATTATACAATTCTAGATCATCCATTTTCCATACCAAACTATTGCTTCTACCTAAAATTATTACAATCTTAAAAAACCATATACCATTTTAATCATATTCTTACAACCATTTATTACAAAATATCAAAATTAACCATATTATAAAAAGTTAAAACAAGATACTATAATATAACTAAGATTTACAAATCTTTATTTAAAACCAATATATTTATTTTTAAATCAATTAAAATGTAGAAAGTTTTCGATTTTATTTTTTAAATCAGACTCACTCATCACTACTTGAACTAGATTTCTGCGAACGAGATCTTTTTTCAATCCTCTTGCTTTTAGCTGAAGATTTTGTCTTTCCAGAGAAATCTACTTTTTAAGCTTGATTTTTTCTTTTTTCTTATACAAAATTAATAACTCCTACATCACCTGTTCCTTTTTCAGCTGATATATCTTCTTCTTTCTAATTTTCGTCTTCCTAATCTTCATTTTCGACTTCTTATGGCTCGACTTCAGGAGCCTCTACTTCTGGTTCATCGTTTACTTAATCTGCATATAAATCATCTGGTACGGTATTAACTTATACAATTCCATCTTCTTCATCTTCTTATGGCTCGACTTCAGGAGCATCTACTTCTGGTTCATCGTTTACTTAATCTGCATATAAATCATCTGGTACGGTATTAACTTATACAATTCCATCTTCTTCATCTTCTTATGGCTCGACTTCAGGAGCATCTACTTCTGGTTCATCATTTACTTAATCTGCATATAAATCATCTGGTACGGTATTAACTTATACAATTCCATCTTCTTCATCTTCTTATGGCTCGACTTCAGGAGCCTCTACTTCTGGTTCATCATTTACTTAATCTGCATATAAATCATCTGGTACGGTATTAACTTATACAATTCCATCTTCTTCATCTTATTATGGCTCGACTTCAGGAGCTTATACAATCTACTTCTGGTTCATCGTTTACTTAATCTGCATATAAATCATCTGGTACGGTATTAACTTATACAATTCCATCTTCTTCATCTTCTTATGGCTCGACTTCAGGAGCATCTACTTCTGGTTCATCATTTACTTAATCTGCATATAAATCATCTGGTACGGTATTAACTTATACAATTCCATCTTCTTCATCTTCTTATGGCTCGACTTCAGGAGCATCTACTTCTGGTTCATCGTTTACTTAATCTGCATATAAATCATCTGGTACGGTATTAACTTATACAATTCCATCTTCTTCATCTTCTTATGGCTCGACTTCAGGAGCATCTACTTCTGGTTCATCGTTTACTTAATCTGCATATAAATCATCTGGTACGGTATTAACTTATACAATTCCATCTTCTTCATCTTCTTATGGCTCGACTTCAGGAGCATCTACTTCTGGTTCATCGTTTACTTAATCTGCATATAAATCATCTGGTACGGTATTAACTTATACAATTCCATCTTCTTCATCTTCTTATGGCTCGACTTCAGGAGCATCTACTTCTGGTTCATCGTTTACTTAATCTGCATATAAATCATCTGGTACGGTATTAACTTATACAATTCCATCTTCTTCATCTTCTTATGGCTCGACTTCAGGAGCATCTACTTCTGGTTCATCATTTACTTAATCTGCATATAAATCATCTGGTACGGTATTAACTTATACAATTCCATCTTCTTCATCTTATTATGGCTCGACTTCAGGAGCATCTACTTCTGGTTCATCGTTTACTTAATCTGCATATAAATCATCTGGTACGGTATTAACTTATACAATTCCATCTTCTTCATCTTCTTATGGCTCGACTTCAGGAGCATCTACTTCTGGTTCATCATTTACTTAATCTGCATATAAATCATCTGGTACGGTATTAACTTATACAATTCCATCTTCTTCATCTTCTTATGGCTCGACTTCAGGAGCATCTACTTCTGGTTCATCATTTACTTAATCTGCATATAAATCATCTGGTACGGTATTAACTTATACAATTCCATCTTCTTCATCTTCTTATGGCTCGACTTCAGGAGCATCTACTTCTGGTTCATCATTTACTTAATCTGCATATAAATCATCTGGTACGGTATTAACTTATACAATTCCATCTTCTTCATCTTCTTATGGCTCGACTTCAGGAGCATCTACTTCTGGTTCATCGTTTACTTAATCTGCATATAAATCATCTGGTACGGTATTAACTTATACAATTCCATCTTCTTCATCTTCTTATGGCTCGACTTCAGGAGCCTCTACTTCTGGTTCATCATTTACTTAATCTGCATATAAATCATCTGGTACGGTATTAACTTATACAATTCCATCTTCTTCATCTTCTTATGGCTCATTAAATAGTCTTTGGAATTTCATTTATGCGAAACGGTTTACTTAACTTCCATGTAATTCTATTACATCACTAGGACTTATTCCCTCTAGATCAAAGACTTATTCTCTAATATATTCTTAATCTTTTAGTTTACTTCTAATTACAAAAGCTTCTCCATCTGTTCTTATTTCATGACTGTACCATTATCCTATTTTTAGAGGCTCTTCAGTTATCTTTATTGTTTTTTCAGCGTTTTCCAAATAAAGATCACCAATTGGATTTTGTAATATGCTTATCGTTGGTAATTTAATTAATGTTTGCTTTCCAGAATCTTTTCTTAATATTTCTTCAAGCATATAATCAATTTCGAAAGAATACGATGGTGTGCTGAAATCGTTTCTCTAAAAAATGTAAATTATTTCTTCAAGTTCTAATCCTTCTCTAAATCTAGCTTGTCCTTCACCTTTTGTCTCAACTTTAGCATCTTCCCCTTATGATACAGATACATCATTTTCAAATGGCCACACTGTGATTTCACCTTCAGTTTCTAACTATAAGATTTCTTCTTTCTTTTTCTGAATTGTGTTTTCTTCTTCTTCATTTTTCTATATTATCTGTTCATATTCATCTGCTTCCTTTTCACTTTGAGATTTTTAAGAATCATCTGCAACTTCAACTGTATCAATATCTTCATTTTGAGGTAATTAAACATCATTTGTAGTTTCATCTATATCAGTTTCCTATACGATTTCAGGTTTATTTTCTTCCTTTTCTATATCTTAACAATCTCCACCATCCCAACTACAAGCTTCTGTGAAACATTCAATATTGCATCGGCCATCTCCAATATATTGTTAGGGGCAAGTTATCGGGCATTCATCAAAGGTTTCCAAACAATCAGTGAAATCGTAATTACATTCTGGAATATTACATTATTCATCGCAGATAAAATCTTGCTTACATTCGAAAGGACATCCAGAGCAATCATTATTATCCCAATTGCAATTCTTATTATTACAGTTCTTGTGGCAAACACCATCTCCTAACATATCCAAATAGCATCCCACAGCACAATCATCATAAGCTTTGCAATCTGAACCATCCTAATCGCATGAATCAAATTAGCATTATATATCACATACTCCGTTATTTACCAAAGTCTCCTTACAATCAGGAGCACAATATTCTAATTATAAGCAATCTCCTTTATCCCATCCACATGCTGCTGTGTTACACTCATAGTTGCAATATCCATCACCTAACCATGAAACAAAACAGTTTTCTGCACAATTAGATTTTATGCAGTCTCCAGCATCATATTTGCATCTTGAATTGTAGCAATCTTTCTAACATTCTCCATCACCTATCATACTTGTAGTGCATTACCATGCACATTTTTGTGAGCAGTCTGCTCCATCAAAATCACAAGCTTAATTGAAACAACTATGATCGCAATGTCCATCAGATATCATTTCCTCCAAACAAAATTCCGAACATCTAGGTAAGCAATCGAATACATCCCATTTACAAGCTTCGTTATTGCATTGTTCATCACAAACACCATTATTTAACATACTTTCCTTGCAAGAACTATTACATTCTTCTAATTTATTACAGTCTCCATTATCAAACAAACATTCAGGATTGTAACAAGTTTAATCACATTCACCATCACCTATCCAAGCTAAAGGACATCCCCAGCCACTCAAATGATTGCAATCTTCTCCATCATAATTACATTCTTTTATGTAGCATTCTTATTAGCACATTCCATCGTTAATCATATCTGTACTGCAACCGAAATTACAATCTTATGGGCAATCTCCAGAATCATAATCGCATTCCCCAATGTTGCATTCTTCATCACACACACCATCTCCATTGAAACCTAAGGGACAACCCGCTCTAGTACAATTATCGCAATCAGATCCATCAAAGTTGCAAGCTTAATTGAGGCAAAAAACATCACATTATCCATTATTAATCATTGATATTTTGCAATCTGGGCTGCATTCTTCCTCTGGCTTACAGTCTTACAAATCATGATTGCAAGCGTCGACATTGCATTCATCTTCGCAAATATCATTTCCAATCATATAATTATGACAACCTGGAGCACATAAATCTTCAGGAGGTGCACAATCATTTTCATCGTATTCGCATTCAACAACATTGCATGCTTCATCACATATTCCGTCTCCAAGCATGCTAATTGGACATCCTTCAGTACAGGTAGGTTACTCATAGCAATCATTTCCATCATAGAAACAAGATTGAGTAAGGCATTCTGTATTGCATATTCCATTGTCTATCATAGTAGCTTAACATCCAGGACTGCAAAGATCTACAGTGCAATCATTTCCATCCCAATTACACTCTACATTGTAGCATTCAGCTTCACAAACTCCATTGTCAATTTGAGACTAAGAACAATCTGGAGCACATTCACTTTCTATAAAGCAATCATTTCCATCATAGCTACAATTCTAGTTCCAACATTCTTTGTCACAAGTTCCATCGTTGATGTAGTTTAATGAACATCCTGGTGAACATTCTTCGACACAGTCACCTCCATCAAATGAGCATTAAGTTGTATTGCAAGCTAAGTCACATTTTGAGTTTCCAATCATTCCAGGAGCGCATCCATCGGCACATAAATCACAGTCTCCACCATCCCATTAACAAGCTTCATTATAACATTCAATATCACAAACTAAATCGTTTATAAATTACTTTAAGCAATCAGCAGTACAATAATCTATACAATCGTCTTTATCATATTAGCATTGAGGTAAGAAACATTCTTCTTAGCATAATCCATCTCCAACCATATATTCTTCACATCCTTCAGCACATGGTTCTACTGGGAAAGTAATGCAATCATTTCCATCGTTGAAACATTCAGGAACTTCACATTCTGTATCGCAATGTTTATCTCCTATCCATGAAATTAAGCATCCTTTATCTCCGCATTATTCGCAATCATTATCATCGTGATGGCATCTTTCAGTTAAGCATTATTCTTAGCATACTCCATCTCCAATTTAAGACCATTTGCAACCTTCATCACATTCTTCTATATTTGCGCAATCATCTGAATCGAAATAACACTCTTCTATGTTGCAAATTTCGTCGCAAACCTTATCTCCAACCCATTCCCATCTACATTCCTCGCTACAATATAAAGGACCTGGGTAATTGCATTCACCTTAATCGAAATCACATTCAGTAACATTACAAGCAAGATCGCATTTTCCATTTCCTAAAAGTAAAGGAGGACATTCCTCAGCACAATAATTATTGCAATCATCACCATCCCAACTACATAATTCATTTTAGCAAGTCTCTTAGCAAGTTCCATCATTAATCATATCATATGTACAATCTTTGTTACAATAAGGCTCACTAGGATAAACACAATCTCCGTTATCCATATTACAGTCAAGATTGTTACATTCAGGGTTGCATACTCCATTTCCAAGATTTTGAATAGAACATTCTTCTTTACCGCAGTAACCTTCAGGTTTTGGAGTTTTTATGCAATCGAGATTATCATACCAGCAAGATTCTACATAGCAAGGATCATTACAGTTTCCATCTCCTACTTATGACCAAGCACATCCATCAGCGCAGAAGTCACAATCAGCTTCATCCCAGTGACAGTCTTCATTATTACACTATTAATCACAAAATCCATTACCTACAAGATTTTTTGAGCATCCTGGTACGCATTCAGTTGAATTTTAATTATCATCAATATCATTACCACATAATTTGCTTGCTACACAAGCTGGTTAACTTATTCCATCTCCAATCATTGACCAAAGACAGTCTTTGTCACAATACCACGCATTTGGATAAATACAATCTCCTTGATCCCAACCGCATTCTTCTAAATTGCACTCATCATCGCAGAATCCATCTGCTAATAAATGTACACATCCAGGTACTATTCTGAAACATTTATTATCACAGTCTTATTTATCAAAATTGCATTATTCTACGTTACAATCTGGATTACATATTCCATTTCCTACTTATTCCCACCAACAATTTTCTGCACATTTTTATTCGTTGAAAGGATCACAATCACCAAAGTCATAAACACAGGCTAAAACATTACAAGAGGCGTCACACTGAGCATTTCCTAAATCATTCCATCTACAATTTTCTGCACAATGTGTTGTATTTGGAAGATATTCTTAAATGCAATCTCCTTTATCGTAATAGCACAAAGAAGTATTGCAGGCAGCATCGCACACACCATTTCCGATTTCTTCCCATTTACATTCTGTTGTACAATAAATAGTTGAGTCAATAGTGCCACCTTGCTTGCAATCATCGTTATCATAGTTACATTCTGGAATATTACATTCTTTATCACATTTTAAGTCTCCTAACCAAGCAAATGGACATTCACATCTATTGCAATCTCCAAGATCAAAAGAGCACTCATAAGTATTACAATCTCTGTCACAAATTTCATCACCCAACATTTCTTAACTGCAAGTACAACCTTCAGTTTTGTTGCAATCTCCTTCATCATATCTACCAAATTCATTGTTACAGTCTTCTTAACATATTCCGTCTCCAATCCAAGTTTCATTGCAATCAGGACTGACAAAGCCTGGTGGTACACAGTCTCCATTATCCCAATTACATTAAGCGAAATTACAATGCATATCGCAAACTTTATTTCCAAGATCAGTAGTTATACATGCCTCAGCGCATGTATTTATTGCGCAATCTCCATTATCAAAATTGCATCTTTCTACATTGCAAGCTTATTAGCAAACTCCATCACCAAGATTTTCATTCAAGCAGTCATAAGTGCATCTATCTTCGCAATCATCTTCGTCGTAATTACAATTTGCGTTCATACATTCTGCGTTACACATTCCATCATTTATCATACTTGCGTAGCATCCTAACTAACATTGAGGTTCACAATCACGTCCGTCATAGTTGCATTCAGCATAATCGCATTCTTCATCACAATTTCCATTTCCCATTTTTCCTTAGCATTCTAACGAACATTTTTTGTCACAATCTTTTCCATCAAAATTACACTGCTCTATATTACATGCTCCATCACATTTTCCGTCTGCTATCCAAGCATTTAAGCAATCCCATGAACATCTATCATCACAGTCTTCTCCATCAAAGTTACATTATTTATTGTAACAAACTGAATCGCATACTCCATCGTTAATGTATTTAGGGTTGCATTCAGAAGCACACCAAGGTTCACAATCACCATTATCATAATTGCATTCAGCTGTATTACAAATCTAATTACAAACTCCATCTCCTTTGAATGAAGCTACGCAGCCTTGTCTTGTACATTCGTCACAATCAAGACCATCAAATTAGCATGATTCAGTTAAGCATTCTTCGTCACAGTATCCATTGTTAATATAATCTGTTCTACAGTTTTCATTGCAATAATCTGGTTCATCACAATCTCCAGAATCATAATCACATTATTCATTATTGCAAGCAGGATCGCATATACCATCACCAACATTTCTATATGGACAGTCTTTGGCACATTCATTTTCTGGCTTGCAATCATTCTAATCAAAGTCGCAACTTTCTACCTAGCATGCAGCTTAGCAAATTCCATCATTAAGATCGCTGTATAAACATCCCTCAGCACAACTTGTTGGAGGAGTACAATCAGAACCATCAAACTTACAATCTTCGTTATAACATTCAGTTTCGCAAATTCCATTACTTACTTAAGATTCTAAGCATCCCTCAGAGCAGAAAGGAGCTGTGCAATCTTTCCCGTCCCAATTGCAATCTTTGTTCCAACACTAAATTTAGCAAGTTCCATCATTAACCATTTTATCAGCACAACCATAAGAGCATTCTTCGTCTAACCAACAATCAGTTCCATCAAATTAGCAAGATTCTGTCTAACACTCAGGATTGCATATTCCATTGTTAATTTGTGAAAGTTTGCAACCTTAATCATTGCAAGTATCTTCACAATCTCCACCATCAAATTAGCAAGCTTCAGTATTACAGCTTTAATCACACATTAAGTTTGCTAGTGAACAAGGAGAACATTCTGTAGCACAAGCATCACAATCACCTTTATCGAAATCGCATTGCTAATTGTAGCACTCAATGTTGCAACGACCATTTCCTAATTGAGATTTCAAACATTTTTCTTGACAGTAGTCCAAGCAATCGTTGTGATCATATTAGCATTGCTTGCTAAAGCAACCTTAATCACAAATTCCGTTTCCAAGCATGTCTTAGCTACATCCTTCAGCACAATAATTTTCTGTTTCTCTTAAACAGTCAGAACCATCCATTTTACACTCTTTAACAAAGCATTCATCTTCGCAAATATCATCGTTTATCATAGAAAGTGTACAGTTCTTATTGCAAAATTCACAATCTTAATTATCGAATTAGCATTCAACAACATTGCAAGCATCTTCACATATTCTGTTACCTAATTGATTTTTGTTGCATCCAGGAGCACATTCTTCTGCTGGAATACAATCAAAGCGATCATAGAAACAATCAGCAACTTAGCAAGGAGGATTGCAAGCGCCATCATTAATCCAACTATGAGGACATCCTTCAGCACAGAACTTTTCATTTGGATATGATGAATATTCTTCTACTTAACTTTAGTATTTTTGATTTTCTTAAAATACTTTAGTAATTTCATTTTCTTTATTTGTTTCTGCTTTAGACTTTGTCGGTTGAATACTATAAACTTGAATATCATCGAAGTATACATTACCATACTTTTCTCCAACAAAATCTCTAATAATTAAAGCTATCTTTTGGCTATCTTGCTTGAAAATATCAGTGAAAGCTATTACGACTGTTTCCCATTGGTTAGTATCAGGGAGTCTTGCAGCTACTTAATCAAATTGCTCAAATGTTGAAGTGGATCCAATGTAGAATGGATTAGTTATAATTCCACTTTCATCTTATTAGCAAAAACCAATTTATCCACCTGATTTGACTGATCCATCAGATACACCCAAATACTTAAATGCAACAATATATTAATCTGTAGGACTGAAGAAAGGTAAACTATATAACTCATCTTAAGTAGTTATTTAGAGAACTTTATTAGCTTCATCTTTTGGATCAGATACTATACTAGACAAAAATCCTTCTTCAGTTTGCTCATTCCAATTATTTGCTAGATTTCCTTCCTCGAAATTATCGTCAAATATCAATTTAGCTGAAGCTAATTATGCAACTTGATCATAAATATTTTCAACAGTATCTAAAGCAATTATAACAATGTCATCGAAATAACAGTCACCAGCTGGTGAAACTCTGTCTTAGAAAACAATACGTAGAGATCCTGGTTCGTTAAAGTCATTGAAAGTTAAACAATATTTTTACCAAGATTCACTGTATGGAAGATGCATTGCTTTTACATTATCTTCATAAAAGTCTTTATCAGTACTTGCAAGTCATACTATTTCTTCTTCGTTACCAACTCCAACAGATCCTCCAATATTTTCTACATCACTATTTTCTTTAGACATAGCGAGATAATTGAAGCAAACCACATAGCTTCCTGTTGGTGATTCAAGTAAAGGAGTGAAAATATCTCCATCTATATTCTCTGAAGTGAAAGTTAAAACGGTATTATCAGAATTTAAAGGATCATGAGACAAAGTACCAGAAGTTAAAGATTCTTCTTTTCCTACCCATTTATTGAGGTTTCCACTTTCAAAATCTTCTTAGAAAATAGCTGTTTCTTTGCTTGGAGTACAATCTTATCCATCGAAATCACATTATTCTACTTAACAAGAAGGTTCACATATATCATTGTTTACCTGTGATTTCTAACATCCAAGCCAACAGAAGTTGTTGTTTGGGAATATACAGTCACCTTTATCAAAATCACATTCTTCAGTATTGCATTCTAAATTGCAAATTCCATCTCCAATAGTTCCTTAGTTGCAGGTTTCTCCACATGGATGTGCGATTGGAGGTCTATCACAGTCCCCACCATCAAATTGGCATGTATCGATATTACATTGTTTATCGCATTTTCCATCTCCTACTGAAGACCAGGTGCATTCATTTGAGCAAGTAGTACAGTCTTCTTAATCGTAGAAGCATTCTGCATTATTACATTGACTTTAGCATATTCCATCTCCTAGCTATGCATAGCAACATCCAGATGAACATTCAACCTAGCATTCTTCACTACAGTCTGGTAGATCATTTTAGCAATCAGAATTCTAGCATTCAGGTTCGCAAATTCCATCATTCAACCAATCCCAAAGACATCCTTCGGCGCAATAATATTGATTTGGATAAACACAGTCTCCTCCATCATACTAGCAATCCAAAGTGTTGCACTACTAATCACAGTATGAGTCCCCAACTTATCTCCAATAGCATTCTTCATTGCATTTATTGAGATTAGGATATCTGCAATCAAATCCATCGAAATCACATAGAGCATTGTTACATCTAGATTCACATTCTCCATTGTTAATCATTCCCCAAGTACATCCTTCGAAGCAAAGATTTTCATTGGGATACATACAATCTTAGCAATCATAATTGCAAGCAGCATTGTTGCAGGCATCTTAACAGATTCTATCGCCAATAAAGTTCCTTTAGCAGTCTGGAGCACAGTGAGTAGAATTTGGAGTTAAGCAATCACCTCTATCATACTCGCATTCTTTAATTAAACATTCAGGTTAACATAAGCCATCTCCAATCATTTCATTCTTGCATTGACTTAGTTATTTGCACTACCCAGGACTAGGTTCAGGGTCAAAGGGGTCAGTTGGTATATCTGATGGCAGAGTTGTATCATTAATAACATAAGGAGTATACAAAAAGGTTTTGTAGCAAATGTTAGAACCCTTTAGAATGAAGGTTTTATCTTGAGATCTAACATTATTTTAGAACTTAACTGCTATGGCTTGATCTTTATTCAAAGTAACTTGATATGTAACTGTGTCCAAGTTATAGAAGATAAGTAAACTATTCCACTATGTCTTATCAAGATTTCCTACTACATAATTCTCTTCAGAGTTACTTATAATCACTTGATAGTTTTATCCAGATTCTTCTTATTCAACGATAAGTTAAACTTTATCTGGCAATAAAACTACTTAAGAGTCACCAAGTATGTCAAATCCAAAAGTTATATAGAATGTATAATCACTTAAAAAATAAGGAAGTACTTCATAAGCTACTGATTAGGTTTCATTCAAGCAAAGTTAGTCATTACTTGGGGTGGGATCTCCTGTAGGTGTAACTGTTACGTTGGTACAATTTATAGATTCCATTTGAAGTTAAGCAGAACTACTATAAGTGGAATAGCATGAATTATTTGGCTATGGTTCTGGTGTCGGAATGTCAGGAAAATCTTCTGGAATATCATCTTCACTGTATATAATTGTATTTTAGTAGCAGAAAGGAAGATTACCATAGAACGTGTATTGATTAGGCCTTGGTTCCATATTAATAATCAATCCTTTTCCATTTTTATCCCATTCTGTTACGTTTTCATACTTCCTTTTATCATTCAATTATACAGTTAAATTATATGTCTTTGAATCGAAAATTACCCAAAGTTCATTCCATTAGTCATTTACCGATCCTATTTCGAGGGTAACTCCTTCTAATTCATAAACAAACATTCCAAGTCTATTCTTTGAAGTTGGGTAGACATAAAAATTACCATAAGGAAGCGAAATTATTTTTTCACGTGTATTTGTACTTTCATCTTCGTAAGAATAATAATTTGGCTACAACAATGAGTAAAGTGCATAGACATAGACCTCTCCTTAATCCTCCGCTCTAATTGTTCCAATACCAGTTTCATGATAACATCTAAGACCTGAGGTACATGTAGTATCTCCAGTAAATTCGCTTTCCATAGGACTATCTTTGCATTCTTCCTAACAGGACTTTAAGTAATTGAACGAAGAGTCTGCTTTATCTGGACAAACTTTGCCTTCACATTAATCAATAGAATATTTCAAGTCTTCTGTTAGAGTTTTCATGGTATCCACGTAAGTTTAATTTGTCAATGAAGGAAGATTTGACAACTCTTTTTCATAGCAATCAATTAATTAGTTGCAAGTATTGATTAGAAGCTCATAAGAAGATAAGCATTCTTCGCTATTACAGTTGTCATCTAAAGATTCTATAGCAGAGAAAAGATCCTGTGTAGCTTCTTCAGAGGCTAGAGAACTTTTTATTGATCTTAGCTTGTCGTGGCTTGAGAGATCATTCTAAGCTTCCACTGTTTTTTTGTTTACAAAGTAACCTGCTAAATAATCTCCACTTATTATTTATTATTCAATTCCAGGTCCTTTCCATGCTACTTCTACATGATCAGATTCACCTGCATCTTTATGCAAAACTTCTATGTAATATGGCTATTCAGCAATCAAGTATATTTCCTTGGATTTTTGAGAGAGAGCTGCATTGAAATTACCAACGCTTGTCTATTTTCTTAAGTATGCAATTTATTTTTTATCAGCAGGATTTCCTGAAGTACTGAGGTATAATTCAGATTCATCATCAGAAGCTATCCAAAATGTATACTTTCCATTCACTTTAGGAATTAAATATCCTCGAATTCTCTGACCATATGAGCTGTACCAGTCTATTGGTCCTTATAAGCTTTGGAGTGTACTTGCTTCGTCAGGTATATCAGGATATTAAGCATTCTTAGTGAAGTCTGTGATATATTTTCCTGATATCTTCCAGAATTCTGCATCAACAAATCCTCTCTACAGTTCGAGCTCTTCATTAGCCTCTTTATTCTTGATGTGTTCCTATAAATGATTCGAATCAGTATCCCATTTTAAGGCAGCCTCATAGGCTAAATTTAGCTCTGACCTAAAATCTTTGAGGATTTTATTATTAGGCTCAGCTACTTAGGTCACATAGATATCCTTTTGCTTAACAACATCCTCTATCTCCAGCATAAGACTGTAAATAGTATCTGCATCAGGACAATCTTTCCAGTTCTTTTCAGGTAAATAGCTTTAATACATCGCATTGACAGCGAAAAAAGAAGTAATAAGAAAAGCACTAAGGAAGGCTTTCATTATTATTATTTTGATTATTTTACGCTCCTTAAATAGTAACCGACATTGATTTTATACGGCTATAAACGAAAAAAACAAGTATTTTAATATTAGTTAATATCCGTTTATTTAGCCTTTTTATAAAGTGTTTTTATTAGTTAAAATAACTACTAAGTATATCGTTATAATAACATACTAAGGCAAATGAAAGTGAAACTAGGCATTTTTAGATTTTAGGTGCATGCTGGTTCTTAGTTAAAGAACTGTCTTTTAAGCTAACTTCTTTTTTACTTGCTGATTTCGAAAAATATTAAGAATTTTCTTCTATGAAAATGCTTAGGAAACTTTTGAAATTGATGATCGAAAGATAGATAGAAGAGAAAAAATAGAAGATAAGGATAAAATAAGCGGATTTAGTTAAATAAGAAATATAACTGAATTAAATAATATTTTGGAAAGTTCTCTCAGTAGTAATTTACTAAATTTAGCTTTTAGCACCATAAAGCGCTGTCAACACAGTTAGAATATTCATTCCCAAGGTTAATGAAATAATAATATTTAGTTTCTTAGAGTTTCTAGTACTTCCTTTCAAGGTTCCTCACTTAATACTTCAAAGATTTGCACATTCTAAAAGCAGTAAAAATAATAAATTTTAGGCTTTGATACCCTTCATTTGATATAATGAGTATCTTATTATATGCTCATTAGTTGAAATGAAGAGCTTTATAACTAAGCACTATTTTTCTAATATTATTAAACCAAAAATAAAGGTTTTTCTTATTTCTCTGTCTATTTTTAAAAGACTTATTAAAACCTTTAAAATGATATGATTGCTTAGTTTTAAGATAATAGAGGGTAAATAATTTAGAATATATATTAGTTAAAATTGTTTGATTGTTTAATTACATTTAGTATATTTAGAGCCATCATTTTCAGAACATCTTTGTAGATTGAAAGGTGTAGATTGCTCAACTGCTCAAATTTCTACTATGTATAGAATTTACTCTAAGCAAGCCAATCCTAGATAAGTATATTCAAATTTAGCCTCAAAAGGAGGTTCCAAGGAAAAAGTTTATTTTACTTAATATAATCAGATAACCAAGGACTAGGTTATCTTACAATTTTAGACTATAAGCATTAAGAATTACATCTAAATAAGTTGTTCACATATACTTATCTCTTTCTGTTGTTCTATTTGGTTCTTTTAAGCTCTTCTTTTATATATTTATAGCTGATGTAAACTCAAACGCACACTTATACTTTTATTTTTATAATTGTTATTTCTCTTTAATATTTTATCTATAAACTATGAGTGAAGAATTCTATATCTTTTGATCTAATTAATTCAACTTAAGAGGTTTCTATGAATGTAATTCCCTTACTTGTCATATTAGCTTCAATTTATTCATCCTTATATTTAGGTAATTTCTCTATTTCTCATCTAAATTTCCTAATATTTCTATATTTCTCCTACTTTTCTTGTCTTTTTATAACTCGTATAGTATAAGGCATTTGGTATAAAAGTATAAAATGTAGACTTTAAGCTACATCAAAAGAGAAATTTAAGAAGTAGTAATATCTTAACTAAGGGAATATTTTAATTGCATGTTAATAGTGAAATGAAATAGCATTGCTGAGTATAAAGTTTATCCACTTAAAGAATGCTTATAAGCTAATTAAAAATGCTAACTTAAATGATTTTTATATGAATGTTTACCATTATACTACAAGTTTATGGAAACATCTAGTTAATAGTCATAGTTATCTAAGTTAAGGCCATTATTAGAAGATATATGGAACAAAACTTAAACAAATGTAATTCAATTAAAATTGAGATTATAGTTGGTTATGAAAAGGCAGTGGATTAGAAGAAATGTAAATTTTAGTTACAATTATTAAGGAATAAAAATATAAAAATTGTATTAATTAAATCTAAAAGTTAAATTAGCAAATATACTTTAAATCTAACTAAATCATATTAGTATAATATTCTATAAATCAGTATTTTATATAAGAGTATTAATACCAAACAATCCTATTACCATCTAAATTAGAAAGTAAGGCAGATTATTAATAATTTAAGCATCAAACTTTAAATTTTAAATTCAACCATTTCTAGACACTAAGTTTATAATTAATCTACTTAGACAATTATTAAGCAAATTGGTAATCTCTAAAGTTTAAATTCTCTATATTTTAAGATCAGAATAGACTTAACTTTTCAATTAAGAACTCAATAGTTTATCAAAGCATTTGAATTATCTCACAATAAAATATCTATCTTATATATTTAATTTTCATACTCTTTTGTAATTTGTTTCTTATTTCAAATATTCTTATTATCTCATATTATATAGCAACATTTAAATGATGATAGATCCTATTCTTAGTGATATTTTTAAGCAGCAATATTAAAAATTAGATCTTTCTATCATCTTAACTCCAAACAACTTCTTACTGCAACTTTATAATATAAAGCTAAAGTCTCATTATACAATCATATAATATATGCTCTTTATCTTATTTAGATATATCAATAGAATAATCAATAATCATACTCTTTATTTAAACTAAGTATATTCTTTTTATTCATTACCTTATTAATCCAAAGCAAATATTAAACTTAACCACTCTATTTTTCATATTATTCTCTATAATTTTCACTAAATACCATTTCCACATTTTAATTAAGCTAAGCCAAACAGTGAATAATATGAAATAGATCAGAAAAATACTTTTCTGTCTAGTGATTGCATTTTAGATATTCTGGTATTAGTTAGGAAGAGCAATGACTATAGAAATAGTTATTTTATAATTTTCTATATTATCTTCAATAGGTTTAAATAAAATATGTCTAACTACAGAAAACAAACAAGCTAATTCAAAATTACAAACAACAAAAAACAACTTTAAAACCTTAACCTTAATTTAGAAACACAACAAAACTAGGAATAACAAACATAAATCACAGAGTTAACTTCTGAGAATTCAAATCATCCTTTTAATTAACAAACCAAACCAATTCCCAATCAAACAAGCCAGCTCCAAAACTAATTCCACCTTCAAATTATAAGATTAATAAGCAATTTTACCCTTTTCTATAATAAATTGAAACAGCTTTATCGCTTTCATCTTCACAAAATCTTTAAAATACCTATTTAAGTATAAAATCATATCAATAAGACTTGATTAATTAATCAATTGATATATCCAACTCTGAGAGATAAAAATCTCTTAAAATTTGAAAGACAGTCAAGATAAGAGTACCTTAAAGTATTAATTAAGTTTAATAGATTACAAGTCTTGATAAGACCTTAAGTACTTCTAGAAAGAAAAAAACACTCCAATGTGAAATTTGCTATAATACATTTAATTTAAGTTAAATGCTTTTCTTAACATGTGGGCACAGATTAAATTAATCATGCTTGAAGCTAATGATCAATGAAGCTATTTCGAAATGCCATTTTAAAGTTGAGCACTTTCTATGCTGAAATTAAGAAAGTAATTTACCCTTAGAAATGCCTATTCCTAGTTTCAATTAACTGAACCATTAATTTTTAAAAGCTTATAGAGGAATAATGAGATTTGATATGCTGGTGGAGACTAAAAGCTACTGGAAAATTCAAGTAAGTTTTAAAGAATTAGAAAATGTCCTGGTTGTAAAGAAATTCTTGACTTAAGAAATATTTATTAATTTTTCAAGTGTCCACATTGCTTAAATCATTTTTGCTCTATATGTTGCAGAAAAAGCCATTAAGGGCCATGCCAATACGAAAATTAAGAAGAAGTAAGATTATCAATTTAGTATTTAAGATTAATTAATGAAGCGGAAATAGATTTAAGAGCTTGTCCTTTTTGTAATGAGTAATACGGGCCACCAGTCAAATGTAAACATGTAACATGTGATAGATGTAGAGGAGAATGATGTTTTGCCTGTTGTGTTAACTAGAAAGTAAGTATACTATCTTTAGCCTATTTTCGCTCATGGAAACAATTATCATGCTGAAGGATGTCCATTCTACTTTGCTTATTAAGGCGAAGAAATTTATAAGTCATAAAGTTGTCCTGAATGTAAAAGATTAGGATTTGGTTGCTAAGCGCCACCTAGAATAAGCAAAGAATTAGAAGAAAAAAATAAGAAATGTGGGATTGGAGCTAGGTGAAGACTCAAAATTAGGGAATAATAAATTTGTTTGTTTGTTTTTATTGTTTTATAACTAAAAGTTCTAAGCATAGTAGTTCTAAAGTGATAAAACTACATCTATTAAGTTCTAATTTTAGTTTAATTTAATCTCAATTAGAATGAAAATAAATAGGTAATTTCATTCTAAGAACAAGTTTGGAAGAAAATAGTGATGCTATATAATCTAATTCCCCTTATAATGGTATATTGGTTACATTTACTTATAGCTTTAAGAAGCGTGATAGAACTTTCCCTATCTCTATCTTCCATGTTATGAAGGTTGTTCTTAATTAATTATAATTAGTTGCTATAAACAATAATTTTGAGAAATAGGAAAAAGGATCTGGCAATCTTTAGCATTGTAATAATATAAAAGGTAATGATTATAGTTGAGGAGCCTTGATAAAGAATAGACTTTGCTTTATAATAATTGATAATTAAAATATATTTGCTAGGGTTAGCTTAGCATCCTATGGTTCTTAAGGGAATGATGCAAAAGGTGATATGAGTCTCTCCAATGTCTTGCTAAAAAGAATTGAAATTGAATATTGATTTGCTTAGTTTGATTAGCTTAAAGCTGACTGAATGAGTTAATGTATTGAATGCATAAATAAATGGGAGATAGTATAAAGAAGAGTGTAAAGTGTATTTGGATATATTTAGAATATTAAAGACTTTTATGGTTGTATCATCATTGCTAAGAATTGAATAATTAGTATGTAAGAAATGAAGGTAATTAAAATAATGGAAGCTATATTCTAAAATATTAAGCTATTAAGGGACATGGAATACTTTTACTTAAGCAAACATTTTAGATAGTGCAAACAGATTAATAATTGATTTAGGTATAAATCTTAAGAGTCTTTAATTATTAAATAACTATATATATAAGTTTATGAAATTATAGATAGATATTTATACAATAGTAAGCAGCATGTTGCATGCTTTAACTTTATGTTCTACTCTAAATTAAATTTTGCAAAATCAGAAGAATAATAGCTATCTAGCAAGATTATATAATAATCAAACATTTTAAGTTAAAATCTTTAAGATATTAGAGTAATAATATCTTAAAGTCAACAATTATACTTATAAGCAAGAATCTATAGAAACTAAAATGTTTTAAATGAAATCATTCAAACATTAAATAAGATTATTCTATTCAAATTTACAACTTTACTAACACATTTTATCTTAGATTGCTTAATGAAATCTTAGTGCAATGGAATATATTAAAGTGGATATAAATGTTTTACTAATTTTAATTAAATCTAAAACAGCTAAATCCTAAAAAATTGCTATGTAGTTCTATTCTATATTTGCATCTGTTATAATAGCTTTGATACCTTTAATATTTTTATAAGATCTATCATAGATTATTTTAATGAAGCATAAGCTTTTAAATTATATTCAGAAGGTTTTTTAAGGAATACTTTATGAGTAAAAGTTTATTGAAATAAGCATTTAAAATAAATATTTAAAATGAGAAAGCTTTTATTCATATAAGTACTTTTAATAATTAAGCATACACTTAATTTTAAGTTTTTAAATCCCTTGAAATAATTTATAATTATTCTTTTTCTTTATTACTTATATAGCATCTTAATAACTCTACTTTAATTATTTAAATTAGCTATTTCTATTCATTTGCGTAGTTATCTTTTATACTATTAGACTTTATACACTTGTATTATGAACTTTATATATCATCTTAAATGAACTCATGATTCAATTACCTATGTAAGTATAATTGCTCTAAGCTCTATAGTTAAATATACTTAATTTTGCTTATTTTATTGTCTATATCTTTAAATTCTTTATTCTTCATATTAAATCTATTAAATTCCTACTAGCTGCTAATATTAATAAAGTGCTTCTATGCAAAATAAATAAAAGAATAAACCATTTAAAATTAAAAGATTTGAAGTATTTATGCTAATTAAATTTATGAAAACAGAATTACCAATATTAATGTGATATCATTCTATTAATTAATAATCACTACCATTTGTAATACTCTAATCATGCAGTCCTTGTCTTCATATCCTTTTATTTTTCAATTTATTATTTCATAGATTTTCGCTTTTAGAGTAACAACTTTCCATTATTTTTAGATTTAAGCTAACAAAATGATAGATATAGACTAGATTATCTTATACAACTTTCTTAAAGAGAGAATTCTTCTTTGTATGTTCCACTAATTTTATTCGTATTGGATTTGAAAAATAAAGCTAAGGTAATTGTGATATGACTGAAATTAATTAAATTCCTAAACTAAGTCTCTTCAGACACTTTTATTATTAGAATGTTTTTCATTTTTACTATTACAAACTTGATGATCATTGTTGTGAAATCTTCTACTATCATAGTTGATTACTTGAATTTTCCATAATGCTCTGCCAATATTAATGATGCAAATCTATTTAAGTTTTATTCATAGAGTTTAAATGAATTTAGTCTTCAATTATTAATTTATTTTCCAGTATTCTGAGTTCCTCACATAATGTAAGCTTTAAAATTTGTATGAATTTAGCTAAATTAAATATCAATTTTGCTGGTAGATTATGCAAGATATTTAAATTTGTAAGTTGCAATTACTAAGCTATCTACAATGGGCAGATCTATTATACAATTTATGTTTATTGAGTATCTTGTTGTAGATGAATTTGCTGATTCTTTTGTCCTCTATCTTAATCTATTATGGTTCTGATTTGTAAATTGAAATATTGGTTTGAAGTAGCTTGATTGTATTAATTGAGGAAGTATCTTTGATTATAAATATAATAAGTTTAAATAAGCAGTTCTTAAATATGAATGGATATAACTAGATGCTTATTATATTAAAAGCTTATTTAATCTTTACTATTTTAATAATTAGTTTCTTTGCTTATTTCTTTCTATTTATTACTAGTGCTAAGCATATTTATTTACTTCAATAGTTCAATCTACTTCTCTTTATTATTCAATTCAACCTTTCTCTTTATATCTAATCTACCTTTTAACTTAAATAACATAGCTATCTAGATTATTTATCTTAGTTCAAATTATTAACCTGTTAATATGCTTAATACCTAAATTTATTTGGAAGCAGAAAATTATAGAAAGAAAAAGTTTTTAAGAATAAAGAATAAAGAGAATGTGAGAAGCTTATCAACTGTATATTGCTGTCTCCTATTTAAGAGTTTAGAAAATGTATTAACAGAATATTTAGTTTCATATATCTAATCATAACAGATATAAAACAATCAAATCCAGAACCTACTATTGCCAGAGTTTAAGACTTTAAGATCAAAATATAACAGAAAACTTTCAATCAACTAATCTAGTCAAGTATCTAATGAGTAAATTTTATCTAATTAGTGTCTACAGTTGTTATCAAATGAACACCAAAGGTTTCTCATACGTAATTAATAAAATAATCAAAATTCCATCATTCATTTTATTTGATAAACTTATGTCTCTGTATAAATAATAAATAGCTAAATAGCTTTAAATTTGATTTAAACTAAAGCTAATTAATAATTAAACTATGAGACTATTTAATCTCTCTAGTTGTTTGATTCTATTAAATTCATATTCATATATTCATTATATATGAAAATGAGTGACATAATCAACTTATAAGCTTAATCTTGAGATTTACCATCACTTTATTACCTTTAAGTGTATCTCAGAATCAAACTTTGAAGACTTCTCTTTATTAAACTCAATCTTCTTCGAAAGAAGATACTCAGAGTGGAATAATCGTAGACAAAGAATTGTTAAGACTTAAGATTACTCAACTCAAGTAAGTTTCTATCACTTAGTTACCTAATCTTCAAACTATGATTAAGTAGTTGCTAGAAGTTTAAATAATATCAGTAGAAAGTATTATCACCTTTCGTTTTTATGTAATTGGTTAACTGAAGAAAGAGTAGCATAGAACAAAGAATAGCTACAACTATTATTCGCTAGAGATAAGAATTATACTTTAGCTTGTACAGATTTACAATAAATCTATCAAATATGCAGAGCCATTTTAATAATAAAAAAACCTTCAACTCGCATATTTAGCTTAATATTACTCTAAAATACTCATCTTGCAGCTTCTGTCTGTAAAATTTAAAAAGATTAGACTATTTTAGAACCAAATAAAACTAAAGAAAGAATTTCCTAAAATAAGTAGAACAAAAAGCAAGTGAAGAACAGTAAATGTAATAAAAGTACGCTGAATGATTTAATGTAGTTAGTAGATGAAGAATTTACAGGTGATTACTATTTTAGAAAGCCTCTACAATAGAATTTTTATATTTTGCATTTAATCTTGAGGAATACAGAGGAGATCAGAGTCAAGTTACTAAGTAAGAAAAATTTCCTTGATGATGCAATTTTTTAAAGAATTAAATTGCTAAGTTTCTATTTAAATTTTGAATGATTACATAAATTAACCAACCAATGCTCATACTCCCTAGACGATATCATATTTAAAAAGTAAAGCATTCTAGTAAATTTAAATTAAAGAACCAGCTACTAAAATATCTTAATACTTAGTTAAATAATATATAATCTTGATTGACTTCTAAATCTGAATAATAGGTAAAGTAATTTTTACTTAACAAATAATTTAATTTTTATCTTTAGGTAATTTATTCATAAGTAAATAACCTAGCAATTTTATTTTCTACCTAAATCTAAAACTCAAAAGGATATAATTATATGATAAGCAACTAAAAACACTGAACTATTACCTATTCCAATTTTTTTCTTTTGCTTTAAAGTTTTTTCTTAGAGGTTTTTATTTTTGCTTAATGTGTATAAATCTATTTATTCTAATGAAGCATCAATGTTTTATATATTCAGCATTGCTATTAACTTCCTTAAATGCTATCTAACCTAGAATTTTAAAGTTGTTTAGCAATAATTAAATAGGTTAAATATGACAGTTACATTTTAAAGGTAAATAATGAGGATTGGCTAGAAATAAGAGTTGCATTATAATTTCTTATGTGGATAATGAATATAATATTGGATTTGCATTATATATGGAATGTGCTTAACTGATGCTGCTAGGAGAGTTAATGATATGCTAAAAATGCCTAGATCATTATAATAGTAATGATTGCTAAATTAGTTAGTTTCTTTATAAGGCTTTAATTAGATCTAAGTAGCTATTTATTTAATTATTTAGAAATCTTCTCTTTAAATCTATCAACCTAAAATAATCAGTCTACCTTATCAACTTAATTAAAACCAACTTTATTATATATATACTAAAAAATGCTTAGCTTCAAGAAGGGCTTTAATACTGCCTTCTCAAAGAAGGAGAGAAAATCTGAAGCATTTTGTACTGCCACGTCTTCGATTTAAATAGTCCAACTTCCTCTATTAAGAATGGAAACTAGACTCATAACACAAGCTCTCAGACTACACAGAACCAAATTCACTGATCGAACGAACATTATATAATAATACACTCAACGGTAAAAGGATATCAATGTATCTTTGATTGGATAAACTTCACTAAAAGGAGGAGAATAAAAAAAGAAAGGAATGAAGGGGTAAAAAAAGTCACAATCTAAGCAATGATTAAACAAAAGAATGAACAATTTATTTCAGCCAAGTTCCCTGAAGAATAAATGGTAAGAATCTACTAAAATGCCTATGATGATCTATCAGATATGGTGACCGAAGTTTAATTTTACCCGCTTTCTGAAAATACTGAGTTAGTAGAGAAAAATACCTTGGACTAAGAAGTGATACAAGTGTTTAGAAATCAAATATGCCGCAAGTATGAACAAGCAATGACCAAATTGATTTTTAAATAAAACGGAATAGTTTATTTGGTCTTCAACAATGAATAAAGATACTAGCAATTCGCATAATTCAGAGAATAAACATTCAAAGGCGTTAGAATTCCTATCTAAGCAAGAAATTAATTTGAAAACTTTGATATTCATAACTACTCCGTTTACTTCATAATAAATGAATATTCAAACATTAAGAAAATAATGGAAAAAATGAGATAATATGGAAAACCTAGAGGAGAGGTATAGCATACATACCCAAACACTACAATGCTAACAGGTAGCAGAGTAGTGTACTTAGATTTAAAGGATACAGACGAAGCAAAGAGGATACCAGAAGTAATAGACCTGAACGGAAACAAAATGAGAAGACAGCACCAAGTAAATTTTATCTGTTGCTTATGCAAATGAAAGGGTTTCAGACCAACAATAACGAATGGTGAAAACAACAAAAAGAAAACTACATACAAGAGATTTAGAGATGCTTAAAGGAGAATTTAAATTAACAATAAAAAAACCAGATTTAAAAGCAAATAAGAGGATAATTAAAGTAGGAGAATAAATGATTATAGAGGAAGCAAGAGAAGAAGAGAAGGAAATAGAACGAGGAAAGTAGAAAAGTAGTTAAAACAACTATACAATTAAATTATAAAATTTTTTTATGCTAAATGAATAAATAAGAATTATTTTCATCAAAATGGAATTGGACAAAAAAATGAAGGCTTCAAAAAGAATTTCTATACCAACTCCTCGAAGAAGGAGAGGAAACAAGAATCTATTCTCGGGCAGTCTTCTTATACTTAACCTTAACCATTTTTTAATTATCTTAGCAAACTGGAATATAATAGAACTATGGAGGACGGAAATAGACTCAGAAAAAAAACTTTTTGCTTATTCAAATATCGAAGGAGAAGTCTAGAAAGCAGGCGAAGCCTGCTTTGTACCAGGAGGTTTCTAAGTTTAACCCTTTTGGCCAGATGAGCATGGAATAGCTCATTAAAGTTGTACTAAACGTCCTGGAAGAGGTCTAAAAGCTAATGAAGGACAATGAGAAGCTAATGCAACAACTTACCCTAGCAGAAGGAATAGAGTCAAGACTCATGTACTAGGAAAGAGAGCTAAGCGCCTTTTGAAACATACCAAAATGATAGAATAGCTAATCCTAAAACTAGTTTCAGAAACAGCTGAACTGGATAACAGCGGAAAAATAAGAGAGAAATTGTAAACATTTAAGAAGAACAAAGCAAAACTGGAGCTATAAAAATGGAAATTGAAGCCTAAAAAGAGCATATCCATCAAGAAAAATAATTAAAAATCAAAAAGAAATGCTTCTGTGGAAGCGTATGACATCTTTATCGGAAGTGTTGGAAATTTTAATAGAAATAAAAAAATATTGGATAAAAGAGAAAAAAAGACGAAGTCTGAATGAAAAGAATGTATTCTAACCCGGATGGTTTAATATAAAAAATCAAGAAGGAACTAAGGCATATAAAAGGAAGGAAAGCCTAGAGAAACCAAAGTTCCCAATCTTGTTAAAATTGAGTGGCCCAAATTTTTATATTTAACAGTAGGGAGCATGAACTGCTTTCATCCTTACGGGGTTGAAAATCCCTAAAACGGAAAATATAAATTAATAATATTATTATTATTATATATATTATTTAAAACCGCCATAGTTGTTCGAAGGTGAACAACAAGGACGTCTTCATCAGAGGTTGGGGAAGTTAAGTACTCATAATCGACTTTATGTCTTCCTCTGCTTTGGTTTGGCCTCGAGACATAAGATTCTTAGACCTTCGGCACTGGCTTAGTTTAGTTTAATTCTGGAACGAAAAAGAAATAATATTGCGAGCTTCATCAGAGGTGGGGAATTTAAGTACCCATAATTGACACACGTCGTCCTCTGCTTTGGTGATGCAATGAGACACAATCCTGCCATGTCCTTGGACCTCCAACAAGTAGAAAAGATTACGAGTATTCTTAAATTATATCACTCTAATTTAGATCACCATTAGCTCACAAGCA
>CAMPDV010003351.1:0-43215 GCA_946699065.1 Loxodes magnus | reverse complement strand
GATTAAGTGAGTGATAGTTTTAGATAAAAAGTAAAAGAAAGTAAAATAAAAAAGGATGAAAATAATAGTTAAAAAGAAAAGTATAAGTGAGTTTAAGGTAGATTGAGAAAAGAAGTCGAAGAGAAAAAAATGTAAGTGAGTGAGGATTAAGTGAGTGATAGTTTTAGATAAAAAGTAAAAGAAAGTAAAATAAAAAAGGATGAAAATGGTTGTTAAAAGAAAAGTAGGTTTAAGTGAGTTTAAGGTAGATTGAGAAAAGAAGCCGAAGAGAAAAAAATGTAAGTGAGAGATGATTAAGTGAGTGATAGTTTTAGATAAAAAGTAAAAGAAAGTAAAATAAAAAAGGATGAAAATAATTAGTTAAAAGAAAAGTAGGTTTAATTGAGTTTAAATAAGATTGAGAAAAGGATCCGAAGAGAAAAAAATGTAAGTGAGAGAGGATTAAGTGAGTGATAGTTTTAGATAAAAAGTAAAAGAAAGTAAAATAAAAAAAGGATGAAATAATTAGTTAAAAGAAAAGTATAATTGAGTTTAAGGTAGATTGAGAAAAGAAGCCGAAGAGAAAAAAATGTAAGTGAGAGAGGATTAAGTGAGTGATAGTTTTAGATAAAAAGTAAAAGAAAGTAAATAAAAAAAGGATGAAAATAATTAGTTAAAAGAAAAGTATAAGTGAGTTTAAATAAGATTGAGAAAAGAAGCCGAAGAGAAAAAAATGTAGTGAGAGAGGATTAAGTGAGTGATAGTTTTAGATAAAAAGTAAAGAAAGTAAAATAAAAAAGGATGAAAATAATTAGTTAAAAGAAAAGTATAAGTGAGTTTAAGGTAGATTGAGAAAAGGATCCGAAGAGAAAAAAATGTAAGTGAGAGATGATTAAGTGAGTGATAGTTTTAGATAAAAAGTAAAAGAAAGTAAAATAAAAAAGGATGAAAATAATTAGTTAAAGAAAAGTAGGTTTAATTGAGTTTAAATAAGATTGAGAAAAGAAGCCGAAGAGAAAAAAATGTAAGTGAGAGAGGATTAAGTGGAGTGATAGTTTTAGATAAAAAGTAAAAGAAAGTAAAATAAAAAAGGATGAAAATAATTAGTTAAAAGAAAAGTATAAGTGAGTTTAAGGTAGATTGAGAAAAGAAGCCGAGGAGAAAAAAATGTAAGTGAGAGAGGATTAAGTGAGTGATAGTTTTAGATAAAAAGTAAAAGAAAGTAAAATAAAAAAAGGATGAAAATAATTAGTTAAAAGAAAAGTATAAGTGAGTTTAAGGTAGATTGAGAAAAGGATCCGAAGAGAAAAAAATGTAAGTGAGAGAGGATTAAGTGAGTGATAGTTTTAGATAAAAAGTAAAAGAAAGTAAAATAAAAAAAGGATGAAATAATTAGTTAAAAGAAAAGTATAAGTGAGTTTAAATAAGATTGAGAAAAGAAGCCGAAGAGAAAAAATGTAAGTGTGAGAGGATTAAGTGAGTGATAGTTTTAGATAAAAAGTAAAAGAAAGTAAAATAAAAAAAGGATGAAAATAATTAGTTAAAAGAAAAGCATAAGTGAGTTTAAATAAGATTGAGAAAAGAAGCCGAAGAGAAAAAAATGTAAGTGAGAGAGGATTAGTGAGTGATAGTTTTAGATAAAAAGTAAAAGAAAGTAAAATAAAAAAAGGATGAAAATAATTAGTTAAAAGAAAAGTATAATTGAGTTTAAGGTAGATTGAGAAAGAAGCCGCAGAGAAAAAAATGTAAGTGAGAGAGGATTAAGTGAGTGATAGTTTTAGATAAAAAGTAAAAGAAAGTAAAATAAAAAAAGGATGAAAATAATTAGTTAAAAGAAAAGTATAATTGAGTTTAAGGTAGATTGAGAAAGAAGCCGAAGAGAAAAAATGTAAGTGAGAGAGGATTAAGTGAGTGATAGTTTTAGATAAAAAGTAAAAGAAAGTAAAATAAAAAAGGATGAAAATAATTAGTTAAAGAAAAGTATAATTGAGTTTAGGTAGATTGAGAAAAGAAGCCGAAGAGAAAAAAATGTAAGTGAGAGAGGATTAAGTGAGTGATAGTTTTAGATAAAAAGTAAAGAAAGTAAAATAAAAAAAGGATGAAAATAATTAGTTAAAAGAAAAGTATAAGTGAGTTTAAGGTAGATTGAGAAAAGAAGCCGAGGAGAAAAAAATGTAAGTGAGAGAGGATTAAGTGAGTGATAGTTTTAGATAAAAAGTAAAAGAAAGTAAAATAAAAAAAGGATGAAAATAATTAGTTAAAAGAAAAGTAGGTTTAATTGAGTTTAAATAAGATTGAGAAAAGGATCCGAAGAGAAAAAAATGTAAGTGAGAGATGATTAAGTGAGTGATAGTTTTAGATAAAAAGTAAAAGAAAGTAAAATAAAAAAAGGATGAAAATAATTAGTTAAAAGAAAAGTAGGTTTAAGTGAGTTTAAGGTAGATTGAGAAAAGAAGCCGAAGAGAAAAAAATGTAAGTGAGAGAGGATTAAGTGAGTGATAGTTTTAGATAAAAAGTAAAAGAAAGTAAAATAAAAAAAGGATGAAAATAATTAGTTAAAAGAAAAGTATAAGTGAGTTTAAGGTAGATTGAGAAAAGAAGCCGAAGATAAAAAAATGTAAGTGAGAGAGGATTAAGTGAGTGATAGTTTTAGATAAAAAGTAAAAGAAAGTAAAATAAAAAAAGGATGAAAATAATTAGTTAAAGAAAAGTAGGTTTAAGTGAGTTTAAGGTAGATTGAGAAAAGGATCCGAAGAGAAAAAATGTAAGTGAGAGAGGATTAAGTGAGTGATAGTTTTAGATAAAAAGTAAAAGAAAGTAAAATAAAAAAAGGATGAAAATAATTAGTTAAAAGAAAAGTTTAAGTGAGTTTAAGGTAGATTGAGAAAAGAAGCCGAAGAGAAAAAAATGTAAGTGAGAGAGGATTAAGTGAGTGATAGTTTTAGATAAAAAGTAAAAGAAAGTAAAATAAAAAAGGATGAAAATAATTAGTTAAAAGAAAAGTATAAGTGAGTTTAAGGTAGATTGAGAAAAGAAGCCGAAGAGAAAAAAATGTAAGTGAGAGAGGATTAGGTGAGTGATAGTTTTAGATAAAAAGTAAAAGAAAGTAAAATAAAAAAAGGATGAAAATAAATAGTTAAAAGAAAAGTATAAGTGAGTTTAAGGTAGATTGAGAAAGGATCCGAGAGAAAAAAATGTAAGTGAGAGATGATTAAGTGAGTGATAGTTTTAGATAAAAAGTAAAAGAAAGTAAAATAAAAAAAAGGATGAAAATAATTAGTTAAAAGAAAAGTAGGTTTAATTGAGTTTAAATAAGATTGAGAAAAGAAGCCGAAGAGAAAAAAATGTAAGTGAGAGAGGATTAAGTGAGTGATAGTTTTAGATAAAAAGTAAAAGAAAGTAAAATAAAAAAAGGATGAAAATAATTAGTTAAAAGAAAAGTATAAGTGAGTTTAAGGTAGATTGAGAAAAGAAGACTAAGAGAAAAAAAATGTAAGTGAGAGAGGATTAAGTGAGTGATAGTTTTAGATAAAAAGTAAAAGAAAGTAAATAAAAAAAGGATGAAATAATTAGTTAAAAGAAAAGTATAAGTGAGTTTAAATAAGATTGAGAAAAGAAGCCGAAGAGAAAAAAATGTAAGTGAGAGAGGATTAAGTGAGTGATAGTTTTAGATAAAAAGTAAAAGAAAGTAAATAAAAAAAGGATGAAAATAATTAGTTAAAAGAAAAGCATAAGTGAGTTTAAATAAGATTGAGAAAAGGATCCGAAGAGAAAAAAATGTAAGTGAGAGAGGATTAAGTGAGTGATAGTTTTAGATAAAAAGTAAAAGAAAGTAAAATAAAAAAGGATGAAAATAATTAGTTAAAAGAAAGTATAAGTGAGTTTAAATAAGATTGAGAAAAGGATCCGAAGAGAAAAAAATGTAAGTGAGAGATGATTAAGTGAGTGATAGTTTTAGATAAAAAGTAAAAGAAAGTAAAATAAAAAAAGGATGAAAATAATTAGTTAAAAGAAAAGTAGGTTTAATTGAGTTTAAATTAGATTGAGAAAAGAAGCCGAAGAGAAAAAAAATGTAAGTGAGAGAGGATTAAGTGAGTGATAGTTTTAGATAAAAAGTAAAAGAAAGTAAAATAAAAAAGGATGAAAATAATTAGTTAAAAGAAAAGTATAAGTGAGTTTAAGGTAGATTGAGAAAAGAAGACCTAAGAGAAAAAAATGTAAGTGAGAGAGGATTAAGTGAGTGATAGTTTTAGATAAAAAGTAAAAGAAAGTAAAATAAAAAAGGATGAAAATAATTAGTTAAAAGAAAAGTATAAGTGAGTTAAGGTAGATTGAGAAAAGGATCCGAGAGAAAAAAATGTAAGTGAGAGAGGATTAAGTGAGTGATAGTTTTAGATAAAAAGTAAAAGAAAGTAAAATAAAAAAAGGATGAAAATAATTAGTTAAAAGAAAAGTATAAGTGAGTTTTAAATAAGATTGAGAAAAGAAGCCGAAGAGAAAAAAATGTAAGTGAGAGAGGATTAAGTGAGTGATAGTTTTAGATAAAAAGTAAAAGAAAGTAAAATAAAAAAGGATGAAAATAATTAGTTAAAAGAAAAGCATAAGTGAGTTTAAATAAGATTGAGAAAAGGATCCGAAGAGAAAAAAATGTAAGTGAGAGAGGATTAAGTGAGTGATAGTTTTAGATAAAAAGTAAAAGAAAGTAAAATAAAAAAAGGATGAAAATAATTAGTTAAAAGAAAAGTATAATTGAGTTTAAGGTAGATTGAGAAAAGAAGCCGAAGAGAAAAAAATGTAAGTGAGAGAGGATTAAGTGAGTGATAGTTTTAGATAAAAAGTAAAAGAAAGTAAAATAAAAAAAGGATGAAAATAATTAGTTAAAAGAAAAGTATAAGTGAGTTTAAATAAGATTGAGAAAAGAAGCCGAAGAGAAAAAAATGTAAGTGAGAGAGGATTAAGTGAGTGATAGTTTTAGATAAAAAGTAAAAGAAAGTAAAATAAAAAAAGGATGAAAATAATTAGTTAAAAGAAAAGTATAAGAGTTTAAGGTAGATTGAGAAAAGGATCCGAAGAGAAAAAAATGTAAGTGAGAGAGGATTAAGTGAGTGATAGTTTTAGATAAAAAGTAAAAGAAAGTAAATAAAAAAAGGATGAAAATAATTAGTTAAAAGAAAAGTAGGTTTAAGTGAGTTTAAGGTAGATTGAGAAAAGGATCCGAAGAGAAAAAAATGTAAGTGAGAGAGGATTAAGTGAGTGATAGTTTTAGATAAAAAGTAAAAGAAAGTAAAATAAAAAAAGGATGAAAATAATTAGTTAAAGAAAAGTAGGTTTAAGTGAGTTTAAGGTAGATTGAGAAAAGAAGCCGAAGATAAAAAAATGTAAGTGAGAGAGGATTAGTGAGTGATAGTTTTAGATAAAAAGTAAAAGAAAGTAAAATAAAAAAAGGATGAAAATAATTAGTTAAAAGAAAAGTATAAGTGAGTTTAAATAAGATTGAGAAAAGAAGCCGAAGAGAAAAAAATGTAAGTGAGAGAGGATTAAGTGAGTGATAGTTTTAGATAAAAAGTAAAAGAAAGTAAAATAAAAAAGTATGAAAATAATTAGTTAAAAGAAAAGTAGGTTTAAGTGAGTTTAAATAAGATTGAGAAAAGAAGCCGAAGAGAAAAAAATGTAAGTGAGAGAGGATTAAGTGAGTGATAGTTTTAGATAAAAAGTAAAGAAAGTAAAATAAAAAAAGGATGAAATAATTAGTTAAAAGAAAAGTATAAGTGAGTTTAAGGTAGATTGAGAAAAGGATCCGAAGAGAAAAAAATGTAAGTGAGAGAGGATTAAGTGAGTGATAGTTTTAGATAAAAAGTAAAAGAAAGTAAAATAAAAAAAGGATGAAAATAATTAGTTAAAAGAAAAGTATAATTGAGTTTAAGGTAGATTGAGAAAAGAAGCCGAAGAGAAAAAAATGTAAGTGAGAGAGGATTAAGTGAGTGATAGTTTTAGATAAAAAGTAAAAGAAAGTAAAATAAAAAAAGGATGAAATAATTAGTTAAAAGAAAAGTATAAGTGAGTTAAAATAAGATTGAGAAAAGAAGCCGAAGAGAAAAAAATGTAAGTGAGAGAGGATTAAGTGAGTGATAGTTTTAGATAAAAGTAAAAGAAAGTAAAATAAAAAAAGGATGAAAATAATTAGTTAAAAGAAAAGCATAAGTGAGTTTAAATAAGATTGAGAAAAGAAGCCGAAGAGAAAAAAATGTAAGTGAGAGATGATTAAGTGAGTGATAGTTTTAGATAAAAAGTAAAAGAAAGTAAAATAAAAAAAAGATGAAAATAATTAGTTAAAAGAAAAGTAGGTTTAAGTGAGTTTAAATAAGATTGAGAAAAGGATCCGAGAGAAAAAATGTAAGTGAGAGAGGATTAAGTGAGTGATAGTTTTAGATAAAAAGTAAAAGAAAGTAAAATAAAAAAAGGATGAAAATAATTAGTTAAAAGAAAAGTATAAGTGAGTTTAAGGTAGATTGAGAAAAGGATCCGAAGAGAAAAAAAATGTAAGTGAGAGAGGATTAAGTGAGTGATAGTTTTAGATAAAAGTAAAAGAAAGTAAAATAAAAAAGGATGAAAATAATTAGTTAAAAGAAAAGTAGGTTTAAGTGAGTTTGAATAAGATTGAGAAAAGAAGCCGAAGAGAAAAAAATGTAAGTGAGAGAGGATTAGTGAGTGATAGTTTTAGATAAAAAGTAAAAGAAAGTAAAATAAAAAAAGGATGAAAATAATTAGTTAAAAGAAAAGTAGGTTTAAGTGAGTTTAAATAAGATTGAGAAAAGAAGCCGAAGAGAAAAAAATGTAAGTGAGAGAGGATTAAGTGAGTGATAGTTTTAGATAAAAAGTAAAAGAAAGTAAAATAAAAAAAGGATGAAAATAATTAGTTAAAAGAAAAGTATAAGTAAGTTTAAGGTAGATTGAGAAAAGAAGCCGAAGAGAAAAAAATGTAAGTGAGAGAGGATTAAGTGAGTGATAGTTTTAGATAAAAAGTAAAAGAAAGTAAAATAAAAAAAGGATGAAAATAATTAGTTAAAAGAAAAGTATAAGTGAGTTAAAATAAGATTGAGAAAAGAAGCCGAAGAGAAAAAATGTAAGTGAGAGAGGATTAAGTGAGTGATAGTTTTAGATAAAAAGTAAAAGAAGTAAAATAAAAAAAGGATGAAAATGGTTTTTTAAAGAAAAGTAGTTTAATTGAGTTTAAATAAGATTGAGAAAGAAGCCGAAGAGAAAAAAATGTAAGTGAGAGAGGATTAAGTGAGTGATAGTTTTAGATAAAAAGTAAAAGAAAGTAAAATAAAAAAGGATGAAAATAATTAGTTAAAAGAAAAGTATAAGTGAGTTTAAGGTAGATTGAGAAAAGAAGCCGAAGATAAAAAAATGTAAGTGAGAGAGGATTAAGTGAGTGATAGTTTTAGATAAAAAGTAAAAGAAAGTAAAATAAAAAAAGGATGAAAATAATTAGTTAAAAGAAAAGTATAAGTGAGTTTAAATAAGATTGAGAAAAGAAGCCGAAGAGAAAAAAATGTAGTGAGAGAGGATTAAGTGAGTGATAGTTTTAGATAAAAAGTAAAAGAAAGTAAAATAAAAAAGGATGAAAATAATTAGTTAAAAGAAAAGTAGGTTTAAGTGAGTTTAAATAAGATTGAGAAAAGGATCCGAAGAGAAAAAAATGTAAGTGAGAGAGGATTAAGTGAGTGATAGTTTTAGATAAAAAGTAAAAGAAAGTAAAATAAAAAAGGATGAAAATAATTAGTTAAAAGAAAAGTAGGTTTAAGTGAGTTTGAATAAGATTGAGAAAAGGATCCGAAGAGAAAAAAATGTAAGTGAGAGAGGATTAAGTGAGTGATAGTTTTAGATAAAAAGTAAAAGAAAGTAAAATAAAAAAAGGATGAAAATAATTAGTTAAAAGAAAAGTATAAGTGAGTTTAAGGTAGATTGAGAAAAGAAGCCGAAGAGAAAAAAATGTAAGTGAGAGAGGATTAAGTGAGTGATAGTTTAGATAAAAAGTAAAAGAAAGTAAAATAAAAAAAGGATGAAAATAATTAGTTAAAAGAAAAGTATAAGTAAGTTTAAGGTAGATTGAGAAAAGAAGCCGAGAGAAAAAAATGTAAGTGAGAGAGGATTAAGTGAGTGATAGTTTTAGATAAAAAGTAAAAGAAAGTAAATAAAAAAAGGATGAAAATAATTAGTTAAAAGAAAAGTATAAGTGAGTTAAAATAAGATTGAGAAAAGAAGCCGAAGAGAAAAAAATGTAAGTGAGAGAGGATTAAGTGAGTGATAGTTTTAGATAAAAAGTAAAAGAAAGTAAAATAAAAAAAGGATGAAAAATGGTTTTTTAAAGAAAAGTAGGTTTAATTGAGTTTAAATAAGATTGAGAAAAGAAGCCGAAGAGAAAAAAATGTAAGTGAGAGAGGATTAAGTGAGTGATAGTTTTAGATAAAAAGTAAAAGAAAGTAAAATAAAAAAAGGATGAAAATAATTAGTTAAAAGAAAAGTATAAGTGAGTTTAAGGTAGATTGAGAAAAGAAGCCGAAGATAAAAAATGTAAGTGTGAGAGAGGATTAAGTGAGTGATAGTTTTAGATAAAAAGTAAAAGAAAGTAAAATAAAAAAAGGATGAAAATAATTAGTTAAAAGAAAAGTATAAGTGAGTTTAAATAAGATTGAGAAAAGAAGCCGAAGAGAAAAAAATGTAAGTGAGAGAGGATTAAGTGAGTGATAGTTTTAGATAAAAAGTAAAAGAAAGTAAAATAAAAAAAGGATGAAAATAATTAGTTAAAAGAAAAGTAGGTTTAAGTGAGTTTAAATAAGATTGAGAAAAGGATCCGAAGAGAAAAAAATGTAAGTGAGAGAGGATTAAGTGAGTGATAGTTTTAGATAAAAAGTAAAAGAAAGTAAAATAAAAAAAGGATGAAAATAATTAGTTAAAAGAAAAGTAGGTTTAAGTGAGTTTGAATAAGATTGAGAAAAGGATCCGAAGAGAAAAAAATGTAAGTGAGAGAGGATTAAGTGAGTGATAGTTTTAGATAAAAAGTAAAAGAAAGTAAAATAAAAAAAGGATGAAAATAATTAGTTAAAAGAAAAGTATAAGTGAGTTTAAGGTAGATTGAGAAAAGAAGCCGAAGAGAAAAAATGTAAGTGAGAGAGGATTAAGTGAGTGATAGTTTTAGATAAAAAGTAAAAGAAAGTAAAATAAAAAAAGGATGAAAATAATTAGTTAAAAGAAAAGTAGGTTTAAGTGAGTTTAAATAAGATTGAGAAAAGGATCCGAGAGAAAAAAATGTAAGTGAGAGAGGATTAAGTGAGTGATAGTTTTAGATAAAAAGTAAAAGAAAGTAAAATAAAAAAGGATGAAAATAATTAGTTAAAAGAAAAGTAGGTTTAAGTGAGTTTAAATAAGATTGAGAAAGGATCCGAAGAGAAAAAAATGTAAGTGAGAGAGGATTAAGTGAGTGATAGTTTTAGATAAAAGTAAGAGAAAGTAAAATAAAAAAGGATGAAAATAATTAGTTAAAAGAAAAGTTAAGTGAGTTTAAATAAGATTGAGAAAAGAAGTCGAAGAGAAAAAATGTAAGTGAGAGAGGATTAAGTGAGTGATAGTTTTAGATAAAAAGTAAAAGAAAGTAAATAAAAAAAGGATGAAAATAATTAGTTAAAAGAAAGTCGGTTTAAGTGAGTTTAAATAAGATTGAGAAAGAAGCCGAAGAGAAAAAAAATGTAAGTGAGAGAGGATTAAGTGAGTGATAGTTTTAGATAAAAAGTAAAAGAAAGTAAAATAAAAAAAGGATGAAAATAATTAGTTAAAAGAAAAGTATAAGTAAGTTTAAGGTAGATTGAGAAAAGAAGCCGAAGAGAAAAAAATGTAAGTGAGAGAGGATTAAGTGAGTGATAGTTTTAGATAAAAAGTAAAAGAAAGTAAAATAAAAAAGGATGAAAATAATTAGTTAAAAGAAAAGTATAAGTGAGTTAAAATAAGATTGAGAAAAGAAGCCGAAGAGAAAAAAATGTAAGTGAGAGAGGATTAAGTGAGTGATAGTTTTAGATAAAAAGTAAAAGAAAGTAAAATAAAAAAGGATGAAAATGGTTTTTTTAAAGAAAAGTAGGTTTAATTGAGTTTAAATAAGATTGAGAAAAGAAGCCGAAGAGAAAAAAATGTAAGTGAGAGAGGATTAAGTGAGTGATAGTTTTAGATAAAAAGTAAAAGAAAGTAAAATAAAAAAAGGATGAAATAATTAGTTAAAAGAAAAGTATAAGTGAGTTTAAGGTAGATTGAGAAAAGAAGCCGAAGATAAAAAAATGTAAGTGAGAGAGGATTAAGTGAGTGATAGTTTTAGATAAAAAGTAAAAGAAAGTAAAATAAAAAAAGGATGAAATAATTAGTTAAAAGAAAAGTATAAGTGAGTTTAAATAAGATTGAGAAAAGAAGCCGAAGAGAAAAAAATGTAAGTGAGAGAGGATTAAGTGAGTGATAGTTTTAGATAAAAAGTAAAAGAAAGTAAAATAAAAAAAGGATGAAAATAATTAGTTAAAAGAAAAGTAGGTTTAAGTGAGTTTAAATAAGATTGAGAAAAGGATCCGAAGAGAAAAAAATGTAAGTGAGAGAGGATTAAGTGAGTGATAGTTTTAGATAAAAAGTAAAAGAAGTAAATAAAAAAGGATGAAAATAATTAGTTAAAAGAAAAGTAGGTTTAAGTGAGTTTGAATAAGATTGAGAAAAGGATCCGAAGAGAAAAAAATGTAAGTGAGAGAGGATTAAGTGAGTGATAGTTTTAGATAAAAAGTAAAAGAAGTAAAATAAAAAAGGATGAAAATAATTAGTTAAAAGAAAAGTATAAGTGAGTTTAAGGTAGATTGAGAAAAGAAGCCGAAGAGAAAAAAATGTAAGTGAGAGAGGATTAAGTGAGTGATAGTTTTAGATAAAAAGTAAAAGAAAGTAAAATAAAAAAAGGATGAAATAATTAGTTAAAAGAAAAGTAGGTTTAAGTGAGTTTAAATAAGATTGAGAAAGGATCCGAAGAGAAAAAAATGTAAGTGAGAGAGGATTAAGTGAGTGATAGTTTTAGATAAAAAGTAAAAGAAAAGTAAATAAAAAAGGATGAAAATAATTAGTTAAAAGAAAAGTAGGTTTAAGTGAGTTTAAATAAGATGAGAAAAGGATCCGAAGAGAAAAAAATGTAAGTGAGAGAGGATTAAGTGAGTGATAGTTTTAGATAAAAAGTAAAAGAAAGTAAAATAAAAAAAGGATGAAAATGGTTGTTTAAAGAAAAGTTAAGTGAGTTTAAATAAGATTGAGAAAAGAAGTCGAAGAGAAAAAATGTAAGTGAGAGAGGATTAAGTGAGTGATAGTTTTAGATAAAAAGTAAAAGAAAGTAAAATAAAAAAAGGATGAAAATAATTAGTTAAAAGAAAAGTAGGTTTAAGTGAGTTTAAATAAGATTGAGAAAAGAAGCCGAAGAGAAAAAAATGTAAGTGAGAGAGGATTAAGTGAGTGATAGTTTTAGATAAAAAGTAAAAGATAGTAAAATAAAAAAAGGATGAAAATAATTAGTTAAAAGAAAAGTATAAGTGAGTTTAAGGTAGATTGAGAAAAGGATCCGAAGAGAAAAAAATGTAAGTGAGAGAGGATTAAGTGAGTGATAGTTTTAGATAAAAAGTAAAGAAAGTAAAAATAAAAAAAGGATGAAAATAATTAGTTAAAAGAAAAGTAGGTTTAAGTGAGTTTAAATAAGATTGAGAAAAGGATCCGAAGAGAAAAAAATGTAAGTGAGAGAGGATTAAGTGAGTGATAGTTTTAGATAAAAAGTAAAAGAAAGTAAAATAAAAAAAGGATGAAATAATTAGTTAAAAGAAAAGTAGGTTTAAGTGAGTTTAAATAAGATTGAGAAAAGGATCCGAAGAGAAAAAAATGTAAGTGAGAGAGGATTAAGTGAGTGATAGTTTTAGATAAAAGTAAAGAAAGTAAAATAAAAAAAGGATGAAAATGGTTGTTTAAAGAAAAGTAGGTTTAAGTGAGTTTGAATAAGATTGAGAAAAGAAGCCGAAGAGAAAAAAATGTAAGTGAGAGAGGATTAAAGTGAGTGATAGTTTTAGATAAAAAGTAAAAGAAAGTAAATAAAAAAAGGATGAAAATAATTAGTTAAAAGAAAAGTATAAGTGAGTTTAAGGTAGATTGAGAAAAGGATCCGAAGAGAAAAAATGTAAGTGAGAGAGGATTAAGTGAGTGATAGTTTTAGATAAAAAGTAAAAGAAAGTAAAATAAAAAAAGGATGAAAATAATTAGTTAAAAGAAAAGTATAAGTGAGTTTAAGGTAGATTGAGAAAAGAAGCCGAAGAGAAAAAATGTAAGTGAGAGAGGATTAAGTGAGTGATAGTTTTAGATAAAAAGTAAAAGAAAGTAAAATAAAAAAAAGATGAAAATAATTAGTTAAAAGAAAAGTAGGTTTAAGTGAGTTTAAGGTAGATTGAGAAAAGAAGCCGAAGAGAAAAAAATGTAAGTGAGAGAGGATTAAGTGAGTGATAGTTTTAGATAAAAAGTAAAAGAAAGTAAAATAAAAAAGGATGAAAATAATTAGTTAAAAGAAAAGTAGGTTTAAGTGAGTTTGAATAAGATTGAGAAAAGAAGCCGAAGAGAAAAAAATGTAAGTGAGAGAGGATTAAGTGAGTGATAGTTTTAGATAAAAAGTAAAAGAAAGTAAAATAAAAAAAGGATGAAAATAATTAGTTAAAAGAAAAGTATAAGTGAGTTTAAATAAGATTGAGAAAGGATCCGAAGAGAAAAAATGTAAGTGAGAGAGGATTAAGTGAGTGATAGTTTTAGATAAAAAGTAAAAGAAAGTAAAATAAAAAAAGGATGAAAATAATTAGTTAAAAGAAAAGTAGGTTTAATTGAGTTTAAATAAGATTGAGAAAAGAAGCCGAAGAGAAAAAAATGTAAGTGAGAGAGGATTAAGTGAGTGATAGTTTTAGATAAAAAGTAAAAGAAAGTAAAATAAAAAAAGGATGAAAATAATTAGTTAAAAGAAAAGTATAAGTGAGTTAAATAAGATTGAGAAAAGAAGCCGAAGAGAAAAAAATGTAAGTGAGAGAGGATTAAGTGAGTGATAGTTTTAGATAAAAAGTAAAAGAAAGTAAAATAAAAAAGGATGAAAATGGTTGTTTAAAGAAAAGTAGGTTTAAGTGAGTTTAAATAAGATTGAGAAAAGGATCCGAAGAGAAAAAAATGTAAGTGAGAGAGGATTAAGTGAGTGATAGTTTTAGATAAAAAGTAAAGAAAGTAAAATAAAAAAAGGATGAAAATAATTAGTTAAAAGAAAAGTATAAGTGAGTTTAAATAAGATTGAGAAAAGAAGCCGAAGAGAAAAAAATGTAAGTGAGAGAGGATTAAGTGAGTGATAGTTTTAGATAAAAAGTAAAAGAAAGTAAAATAAAAAAAGATGAAAATAATTAGTTAAAAGAAAAGTATAAGTGAGTTTAAGGTAGATTGAGAAAAGAAGCCGAAGAGAAAAAATGTAAGTGAGAGAGGATTAAGTGAGTGATAGTTTTAGATAAAAAGTAAAAGAAAGTAAAATAAAAAAAGGATGAAAATAATTAGTTAAAAGAAAAGTAGGTTTAACTGAGTTTAAGGTAGATTGAGAAAAGAAGTCGAAGAGAAAAAATGTAAGTGAGAGAGGATTAAGTGAGTGATAGTTTTAGATAAAAAAGTAAAAGAAAGTAAAATAAAAAAAGTATGAAAATTGTAGTTAAAAGAAAAGTTAAGTGAGTTTAAGGTAGATTGAGAAAAGAAGCCGAAGAGAAAAAAATGTAAGTGAGAGAGGATTAAGTGAGTGATAGTTTTAGATAAAAAGTAAAAGAAAGTAAAATAAAAAAAGTATGAAAATTGTAGTTAAAAGAAAAGTTAAGTGAGTTTAAGGTAGATTGAGAAAAGAAGCCGAAGAGAAAAAAATGTAAGTGAGAGAGGATTAAGTGAGTGATAGTTTTAGATAAAAAGTAAAAGAAAGTAAAATAAAAAAGGATGAAAATAATTAGTTTAAAGAAAAGTAGGTTTAACTGAGTTTAAGGTAGATTGAGAAAAGGATCCGAAGAGAAAAAAATGTAAGTGAGAGAGGATTAAGTGAGTGATAGTTTTAGATAAAAAGTAAAAGAAAGTAAAATAAAAAAAGGATGAAAATAATTAGTTAAAAGAAAAGTTTAAGTGAGTTTGAATAAGATTGAGAAAAGAAGCCGAAGAGAAAAAATGTAAGTGAGAGAGGATTAAGTGAGTGATAGTTTTAGATAAAAAGTAAAAGAAAGTAAAATAAAAAAAGGATGAAAATAATTAGTTAAAGAAAAGTATAAGTGAGTTTAAGGTAGATTGAGAAAAGAAGCCGAAGAGAAAAAAAATGTAAGTGAGAGAGGATTAAGTGAGTGATAGTTTTAGATAAAAAGTAAAAGAAAGTAAAATAAAAAAAGGATGAAAATAATTAGTTAAAAGAAAAGTATAGTGAGTTTAAATAAGATTGAGAAAAGAAGCCGAAGAGAAAAAATGTAAGTGAGAGAGGATTAAGTGAGTGATAGTTTTAGATAAAAAGTAAAGAAAGTAAAATAAAAAAAGGATGAAAATAATTAGTTAAAAGAAAAGTTTAAGTGAGTTTGAATAAGATTGAGAAAAGAAGCCGAAGAGAAAAAATGTAAGTGAGAGAGGATTAAGTGAGTGATAGTTTTAGATAAAAAGTAAAAGAAAGTAAAATAAAAAAGGATGAAAATAATTAGTTAAAGAAAAGTAGGTTTAATTGAGTTTAAATAAGATTGAGAAAAGAAGCCGAAGAGAAAAAAATGTAAGTGAGAGAGGATTAAGTGAGTGATAGTTTTAGATAAAAAGTAAAGAAAGTAAAATAAAAAAAGGATGAAAATAATTAGTTAAAAGAAAAGTATAAGTGAGTTTAAGGTAGATTGAGAAAAGAAGCCGAAGAGAAAAAATGTAAGTGAGAGAGGATTAAGTGAGTGATAGTTTTAGATAAAAGTAAAAGAAAGTAAAATAAAAAAAGGATGAAAATAATTAGTTAAAAGAAAAGTAGGTTTAAGTGAGTTTAAATAAGATTGAGAAAAGGATCCGAAGAGAAAAAAATGTAAGTGAGAGAGGATTAAGTGAGTGATAGTTTTAGATAAAAAGTAAAAGAAAGTAAATAAAAAAAGGATGAAAATAATTAGTTAAAAGAAAAGTAGGTTTAAGTGAGTTTAAATAAGATTGAGAAAAGGATCCGAAGAGAAAAAAATGTAAGTGAGAGAGGATTAAGTGAGTGATAGTTTTAGATAAAAGTAAAGAAAGTAAAATAAAAAAGGATGAAAATGGTTGTTTAAAGAAAAGTTAAGTGAGTTTAAATAAGATTGAGAAAAGAAGTCGAAGAGAAAAAAATGTAAGTGAGAGAGGATTAAGTGAGTGATAGTTTTAGATAAAAAGTAAAAGAAAGTAAAATAAAAAAAGGATGAAAATAATTAGTTAAAAGAAAAGTAGGTTTAAGTGAGTTTAAATAAGATTGAGAAAAGAAGCCGAAGAGAAAAAAATGTAAGTGAGAGAGGATTAAGTGAGTGATAGTTTTAGATAAAAAGTAAAAGATAGTAAAATAAAAAAAGGATGAAAATAATTAGTTAAAAGAAAAGTATAAGTGAGTTTAAGGTAGATGAGAAAAGGATCCGAAGAAAAAAAATGTAAGTGAGAGAGGATTAAGTGAGTGATAGTTTTAGATAAAAAGTAAAAGAAAGTAAATAAAAAAAGGATGAAAATAATTAGTTAAAAGAAAAGTAGGTTTAAGTGAGTTTAAGGTAGATTGAGAAAAGAAGCCGAAGAGAAAAAAATGTAAGTGAGAGAGGATTAAGTGAGTGATAGTTTTAGATAAAAGTAAAGAAAGTAAAATAAAAAAGGATGAAAATAATTAGTTAAAAGAAAAGTAGGTTTAAGTGAGTTTAAATAAGATTGAGAAAAGAAGCCGAAGAGAAAAAATGTAAGTGAGAGAGGATTAAGTGAGGTGATAGTTTTAGATAAAAAGTAAAAGAAAGTAAAATAAAAAAAGGATGAAAATGGTTGTTTAAAGAAAAGTAGGTTTAAGTGAGTTTAAATAAGATTGAGAAAAGGATCCGAAGAGAAAAAAATGTAAGTGAGAGAGGATTAAGTGAGTGATAGTTTTAGATAAAAAGTAAAAGAAAGTAAAATAAAAAAAGTATGAAAATAATTAGTTAAAGAAAAGTAGGTTTAAGTGAGTTTAAATAAGATTGAGAAAAGAAGCCGAAGAGAAAAAAATGTAAGTGAGAGAGGATTAAGTGAGTGATAGTTTTAGATAAAAAGTAAAAGAAAGTAAAATAAAAAAAGGATGAAAATTGTAGTTAAAAGAAAAGTTAAGTGAGTTTAAATAAGATTGAGAAAAGAAGCCGAAGAGAAAAAATGTAAGTGAGAGAGGATTAAGTGAGTGATAGTTTTAGATAAAAAGTAAAGAAAGTAAAATAAAAAAGGATGAAAATAATTAGTTTAAAGAAAAGTAGGTTTAACTGAGTTTAAGGTAGATTGAGAAAAGGATCCGAAGAGAAAAAATGTAAGTGAGAGAGGATTAAGTGAGTGATAGTTTTAGATAAAAAGTAAAAGAAAGTAAAATAAAAAAAGGATGAAAATAATTAGTTTAAAGAAAAGTAGGTTTAACTGAGTTTAAGGTAGATTGAGAAAAGGATCCGAAGAGAAAAAAATGTAAGTGAGAGAGGATTAAGTGAGTGATAGTTTTAGATAAAAAGTAAAAGAAAGTAAAATAAAAAAAGGATGAAAATAATTAGTTAAAAGAAAAGTTAAGTGAGTTTAAATAAGATTGAGAAAAGAAGCCGAAGAGAAAAAATGTAAGTGAGAGAGGATTAAGTGAGTGATAGTTTTAGATAAAAAGTAAAGAAAGTAAATAAAAAAGGATGAAAATGGTTGTTTAAAGAAAAGTAGGTTTAAGTGAGTTTAAATAAGATTGAGAAAAGGATCCGAAGAGAAAAAAATGTAAGTGAGAGAGGATTAAGTGAGTGATAGTTTTAGATAAAAAGTAAAAGAAGTAAAATAAAAAAAGGATGAAATAATTAGTTAAAAGAAAAGTATAAGTGAGTTTAAATAGATTGAGAAAAGAAGCCGAAGAGAAAAAAATGTAAGTGAGAGAGGATTAAGTGAGTGATAGTTTTAGATAAAAAGTAAAAGAAAGTAAAATAAAAAAAGGATGAAAATTGTAATTAAAGAAAAGTTAAGTGAGTTTAAATAAGATTGAGAAAAGAAGCCGAAGAGAAAAAATGTAAGTGAGAGAGGATTAAGTGAGTGATAGTTTTAGATAAAAAGTAAAGAAAGTAAAATAAAAAAGGATGAAAATAATTAGTTAAAAGAAAAGTAGGTTTAATTGAGTTTAAATAAGATTGAGAAAAGAAGCCGAAGAGAAAAAATGTAAGTGAGAGAGGATTAAGTGAGTGATAGTTTTAGATAAAAAGTAAAAGAAAGTAAAATAAAAAAGGATGAAAATAATTAGTTAAAAGAAAAGTATAAGTGAGTTTAAGGTAGATTGAGAAAAGAAGCCGAAGAGAAAAAAATGTAAGTGAGAGAGGATTAAGTGAGTGATAGTTTTAGATAAAAAGTAAAGAAAGTAAAATAAAAAAAGTATGAAAATTGTAGTTAAAAGAAAAGTTAAGTGAGTTTAAGGTTAGATTGAGAAAAGAAGCCGAAGAGAAAAAATGTAAGTGAGAGAGGATTAAGTGAGTGATAGTTTTAGATAAAAAGTAAAAGAAAGTAAAATAAAAAAAGGATGAAAATAATTAGTTAAAAGAAAAGTAGGTTTAAGTGAGTTTAAATAAGATTGAGAAAAGAAGCCGAAGAGAAAAAAATGTAAGTGAGAGAGGATTAAGTGAGTGATAGTTTTAGATAAAAAAGTAAAAGAAAGTAAATAAAAAAGGATGAAAATAATTAGTTAAAAGAAAAGTAGGTTTAAGTGAGTTTAAGGTAGATTGAGAAAAGAAGCCGAAGAGAAAAAAATGTAATTGAGAGATGATTAAGTGAGTGATAGTTTTAGATAAAAAGTAAAAGAAAGTAAAATAAAAAAAGGATGAAAATAATTAGTTAAAAGAAAGTATAAGTAATTATTTTCATCCTTTTTTTATTTTACTTTCTTTTACTTTTTATCTAAAACTATCACTCACTTAATCATCTCTTCAATTACATTTTTTTCTCTTCGGCTTCTTTTCTCAATCTACCTTAAACTCACTTAAACCTACTTTTCTTTTAACTAATTATTTTCATCCTTTTTTATATTTTACTTTCTTTTACTTTTTATCTAAAACTATCACTCACTTACTCCTCTCTCACTTACATTTTTTTCTCTTCGGCTTCTTTTCTCAATCTTATTTAAACTCACTTAAACCTACTTTTCTTTTAACTAATTATTTTCATCCTTTTTTTATTTTACTTTCTTTTACTTTTTATCTAAAAACTATCACTCACTTAATCCTCTCTCACTTACATTTTTTTCTCTTCGGCTTCTTTTCTCAATCTACCTTAAACTCACTTAACTTTTCTTTTTAACTACAATTTTCATACTTTTTTTATTTTACTTTCTTTTACTTTTTATCTAAAACTATCACTCACTTAATCCTCTCTCACTTACATTTTTTTTCTCTTCGGCTTCTTTTCTCAATCTACCTTAAACTCACTTATACTTTTCTTTTAACTAATTATTTTCATCCTTTTTTTATTTTACTTTCTTTTACTTTTTATCTAAAACTATCACTCACTTAATCCTCTCTCACTTACATTTTTTTCTCTTCGGCTTCTTTTCTCAATCTTATTTAAACTCAATTAAACCTACTTTTCCTTTTAACTAATTATTTTCATCCTTTTTTTATTTTACTTTCTTTTACTTTTTATCTAAAACTAACACTCACTTAATCCTCTCTCACTTACATTTTTTTCTCTTTCGGCTTCTTTTCTCAATCTTATTTAAACTCACTTAACTTTTCTTTTAATTACAATTTTCATCCTTTTTTTATTTTACTTTCTTTTACTTTTTATCTAAAACTATCACTCACTTAATCCTCTCTCACTTACATTTTTTTCTCTTCGGCTTCTTTTCTCAATCTTATTTAAACTCACTTATACTTTTCTTTTAACTAATTATTTTCATCCTTTTTTTATTTTACTTTCTTTTACTTTTTATCTAAAACTATCACTCACTTAATCCTCTCTCACTTACATTTTTTTCTCTTCGGATCCTTTTCTCAATCTTATTTAAACTCACTTAAACCTACTTTTCTTTAAACAACCATTTTCATCCTTTTTTTATTTTACTTTCTTTTACTTTTTATCTAAAACTATCACTCACTTAATCCTCTCTCACTTACATTTTTTTCTCTTCGGCTTCTTTTCTCAATCTTATTTAAACTCACTTAACTTTTCTTTTAACTAATTATTTTTCATCCTTTTTTTATTTTACTTTCTTTTACTTTTTATCTAAAACTATCACTCACTTAATCCTCTCTCACATACCTTTTTTTCTCTTCGGATCCTTTTCTCAATCTACCTTAAACTCAGTTAAACCTACTTTTCTTTAAACTAATTATTTTCATCCTTTTTTTATTTTACTTTCTTTTACTTTTTATCTAAAACTATCACTCACTTAATCCTCTCTCACTTACATTTTTTTCTCTTCGGATCCTTTTCTCAATCTACCTTAAACTCAGTTAAACCTACTTTTCCTTTAAACTAATTATTTTCATCCTTTTTTTATTTTACTTTCTTTTACTTTTTATCTAAAACTATCACTCACTTAATCCTCTCTCACTTACATTTTTTTCTCTTCGGCTTCTTTTCTCAATCTTATTTAAACTCACTTAACTTTTCTTTTAACTACAATTTTCATCCTTTTTTTATTTTACTTTCTTTTACTTTTTATCTAAAACTATCACTCACTTAATCCTCTCTCACTTACATTTTTTTTCTCTTCGGCTTCTTTTCTCAATCTTATTTAAACTCACTTAAACCTACTTTCTTTTAACTAATTATTTTCATACTTTTTTTATTATACTTTCTTTTACTTTTTATCTAAAACTATCACTCACTTAATCCTCTCTCACTTACATTTTTTTCTCTTCGGATCCTTTTCTCAATCTTATTTAAACTCACTTAAACCTACTTTTCTTTAAACAACCATTTTCATCCTTTTTTTATTTTACTTTCTTTTACTTTTTATCTAAAACTATCACTCACTTAATCCTCTCTCACTTACATTTTTTTCTCTTCGGCTTCTTTTCTCAATCTTATTTAAACTCACTTAAACCTACTTTTCTTTTAACTAATTATTTTCATCCTTTTTTTATTTTACTTTCTTTTACTTTTTATCTAAAACTATCACTCACTTAATCCTCTCTCACTTACATTTTTTTCTCTTCGGCTTCTTTTCTCAATCTACCTTAAACTCACTTAAACCTACTTTTCTTTTAACTAATTATTTTCATCCTTTTTTTATTTTACTTTCTTTTACTTTTTATCTAAAACTATCACTCACTTAATCCTCTCTCACTTACATTTTTTTTTCTTCGGATCCTTTTCTCAATCTACCTTAAACTCACTTATACTTTTCTTTTAACTAATTATTTTCATCCTTTTTTTTATTTTACTATCTTTTACTTTTTATCTAAAACTATCACTCACTTAATCCTCTCTCACTTACATTTTTTTCTCTTCGGCTTCTTTTCTCAATCTTATTTAAACTCACTTAAACCTACTTTTCTTTTAACTAATTATTTTCATCCTTTTTTTATTTTACTTTCTTTTACTTTTTATCTAAAACTATCACTCACTTAATCCTCTCTCACTTACATTTTTTTCTCTTCGACTTCTTTTCTCAATCTTATTTAAACTCACTTAACATTTTCTTTAAACAACCATTTTCATCCTTTTTTTATTTTACTTTCTTTTACTTTTTATCTAAAACTATCACTCACTTAATCCTCTCTCACTTACATTTTTTTTCTCTTCGGATCCTTTTCTCAATCTTATTTAAACTCACTTAAACCTACTTTTCTTTTAACTAATTATTTTCATCCTTTTTTTATTATACTTTCTTTTACTTTTTATCTAAAACTATCACTCACTTAATCCTCTCTCACTTACATTTTTTTCTCTTCGGACTCCTTTTCTCCAATCTTATTTAAACTCACTTAAACCTACTTTTCTTTTAACTAATTATTTTTCATCCTTTTTTTATTTTACTTTCTTTTACTTTTTATCTAAAACTATCACTCACTTAATCCTCTCTCACTTACATTTTTTCTCTTCGGCTTCTTTTCTCAATCTACCTTAAACTCACTTATACTTTTCTTTTAACTAATTATTTTCATCCTTTTTTTATTTTACTTTCTTTTACTTTTTATCTAAAACTATCACTCACTTAATCCTCTCTCACTTACATTTTTTTCTCTTCGGCTTCTTTTTCTCAATCTTATTTAAACTCAATTAAACCTACTTTTCTTTTAACTAATTATTTTCATCCTTTTTTTATTTTACTTTCTTTTACTTTTTATCTAAAACTATCACTCACTTAATCCTCTCTCACTTACATTTTTTTCTCTTCGGCTTCTTTTCTCAATCTTATTCAAACTCACTTAAACTTTTCTTTTAACTAATTATTTTCATCCTTTTTTTATTTTACTTTCTTTTACTTTTTATCTAAAACTATCACTCACATAATCCTCTCTCACTTACATTTTTTTCTCTTCGGCTTCTTTTCTCAATCTTATTTAAAACTCACTTATACTTTTCCTTTTAACTAATTATTTTCATCCTTTTTTTATTTTACTTTCTTTTACTTTTTATCTAAACTATCACTCACTTAATCCTCTCTCACTTACATTTTTTTTCTCTTCGGCTTCTTTTCTCAATCTACCTTAAACTCACTTATACTTTTCTTTTAACTAATTATTTTTCATCCTTTTTTTATTTTACTTTCTTTTACTTTTTATCTAAAACTATCACTCACTTAATCCTCTCTCACTTACATTTTTTTTCTCTTCGGCTTCTTTTCTCAATCTTATTCAAACTCACTTAAACTTTTCTTTTAACTAATTATTTCATCCTTTTTTTATTTTACTTTCTTTTACTTTTTATCTAAAACTATCACTCACTTAATCCTCTCTCACTTACATTTTTTTCTCTTCGGATCCTTTTCTCAATCTACCTTAAACTCAGTTAAACCTACTTTTCTTTAAACTAATTATTTTCATCCTTTTTTTATTTTACTTTCTTTTACTTTATATCTAAAACTATCACTCACTTAATCCTCTCTCACTTACATTTTTTTCTCTTCGGCTTCTTTTCTCAATCTACCTTAAACTCACTTAACTTTTCTTTTAACTACAATTTTCATACTTTTTTTATTTTACTTTCTTTTACTTTTTATCTAAAACTATCACTCACTTAATCCTCTCTCACTTACATTTTTTTCTCTTCGGCTTCTTTTCTCAATCTACCTTAAACTCACTTAACTTTTCTTTTAACTACAATTTTCATACTTTTTTTATTTTACTTTCTTTTACTTTTTATCTAAAACTATCACTCACTTAATCCTCTCTCACTTACATTTTTTTCTCTTCGACTTCTTTTCTCAATCTACCTTAAACTCAGTTAAACCTACTTTTCTTTTAACTAATTATTTTCATCCTTTTTTTATTTTACTTTCTTTTACTTTTTATCTAAAACTATCACTCACTTAATCCTCTCTCACTTACATTTTTTTCTCTTCGGCTTCTTTTCTCAATCTACCTTAAACTCACTTATACTTTTCTTTTAACTAATTATTTTCATCCTTTTTTTATTTTACTTTCTTTTACTTTTTATCTAAAACTATCACTCACTTAATCCTCTCTCACTTACATTTTTTTCTCTTCGGCTTCTTTTCTCAATCTTATTTAAACTCACTTATACTTTTCTTTAACTAATTATTTTCATCCTTTTTTTATTTTACTTTCTTTTACTTTTTATCTAAAACTATCACTCACTTAATCCTCTCTCACTTACATTTTTTTCTCTTCGGATCCTTTTCTCAATCTTATTTAAACTCACTTAAACCTACTTTTCTTTAAACAACCATTTTCATCCTTTTTTTATTTTACTTTCTTTTACTTTTTATCTAAAACTATCACTCACTTAATCCTCTCTCACTTACATTTTTTTCTCTTCGGCTTCTTTTCTCAATCTTATTTTAACTCACTTATACTTTTCTTTTAACTAATTATTTTCATCCTTTTTTTATTTTACTTTCTTTTACTTTTTATCTAAAACTATCACTCACTTAATCCTCTCTCACTTACATTTTTTTCTCTTCGGCTTCTTTTCTCAATCTTATTTAAACTCAATTAAACCTACTTTTCTTTTAACTAATTATTTTCATCCTTTTTTTATTTTACTTTCTTTTACTTTTATCTAAAACTATCACTCACTTAATCCTCTCTCACTTACATTTTTTCTCTTCGGATCCTTTTCTCAATCTTATTTAAACTCACTTATACTTTTCTTTTAACTAATTATTTTCATCCTTTTTTTATTTTACTTTCTTTTACTTTTTATCTAAAACTATCACTCACTTAATCCTCTCTCACTTACATTTTTTTCTCTTCGGCTTCTTTTCTCAATCTTATTCAAACTCACTTAAACCTACTTTTCTTTTAACTAATTATTTTCATCCTTTTTTTATTTTACTTTCTTTTACTTTTTATCTAAAACTATCACTCACTTAATCCTCTCTCACTTACATTTTTTTCTCTTCGGCTTCTTTTCTCAATCTACCTTAAACTCACTTAAACCTACTTTTCTTTTAACTAATTATTTTCATCTTTTTTTTATTTTACTTTCTTTTACTTTTTATCTAAAACTATCACTCACTTAATCCTCTCTCACTTACATTTTTTTCTCTTCGGCTTCTTTTCTCAATCTACCTTAAACTCACTTATACTTTTCTTTTAACTAATTATTTTCATCCTTTTTTTATTTTACTTTCTTTTACTTTTTATCTAAAACTATCACTCACTTAATCCTCTCTCACTTACATTTTTTTCTCTTCGGATCCTTTTCTCAATCTACCTTAAACTCACTTATACTTTTCTTTTAACTAATTATTTTCATCCTTTTTTTATTTTACTTTCTTTTACTTTTTATCTAAAACTATCACTCACTTAATCCTCTCTCACTTACATTTTTTTCTCTTCGGCTTCTTTTCTCAATCTTATTCAAACTCACTTAAACCTACTTTTCTTTAAACAACCATTTTCATCCTTTTTTTATTTTACTTTCTTTTACTTTTTATCTAAAACTATCACTCACTTAATCCTCTCTCACTTACATTTTTTTCTCTTCGGATCCTTTTCTCAATCTTATTTAAACTCACTTAAACCTACTTTTCTTTTAACTAATTATTTTCATCCTTTTTTTATTTTACTTTCTTTTACTTTTTATCTAAAACTATCACTCACTTAATCCTCTCTCACTTACATTTTTTTCTCTTCGGATCCTTTTCTCAATCTTATTTAAACTCACTTAAACCTACTTTTCTTTTAACTAATTATTTTCATCCTTTTTTTATTTTACTTTCTTTTACTTTTTATCTAAAACTATCACTCACTTAATCCTCTCTCACTTACATTTTTTTCTCTTCGGATCCTTTTCTCAATCTACCTTAAACTCACTTATACTTTTCTTTTAACTAATTATTTTCATCCTTTTTTTATTTTACTATCTTTTACTTTTTATCTAAAACTATCACTCACTTAATCCTCTCTCACTTACATTTTTTTCTCTTCGGCTTCTTTTCTCAATCTTATTTAAACTCACTTAAACCTACTTTTCTTTTAACTAATTATTTTCATCCTTTTTTTATTTTACTTTCTTTTACTTTTTATCTAAAACTATCACTCACTTAATCCTCTCTCACTTACATTTTTTTCTCTTCGACTTCTTTTCTCAATCTTATTTAAACTCACTTAACTTTTCTTTAAACAACCATTTTCATCCTTTTTTTATTTTACTTTCTTTTACTTTTTATCTAAAACTATCACTCACTTAATCCTCTCTCACTTACATTTTTTTCTCTTCGGATCCTTTTCTCAATCTTATTTAAACTCACTTAAACCTACTTTTCTTTTAACTAATTATTTTCATCCTTTTTTTATTTTACTTTCTTTTACTTTTTATCTAAAACTATCACTCACTTAATCCTCTCTCACTTACATTTTTTTCTCTTCGGATCCTTTTCTCAATCTTATTTAAACTCACTTAAACCTACTTTTCTTTTAACTAATTATTTTCATCCTTTTTTTATTTTACTTTCTTTTACTTTTTATCTAAAACTATCACTCACTTAATCCTCTCTCACTTACATTTTTTTCTCTTCGGCTTCTTTTCTCAATCTACCTTAAACTCACTTATACTTTTCTTTTAACTAATTATTTTCATCCTTTTTTTATTTTACTTTCTTTTACTTTTTATCTAAAACTATCACTCACTTAATCCTCTCTCACTTACATTTTTTTCTCTTCGGATCCTTTTCTCAATCTTATTCAAACTCACTTAAACCTACTTTTCTTTTAACTAATTATTTTCATCCTTTTTTTATTTTACTTTCTTTTACTTTTTATCTAAAACTATCACTCACTTAATCCTCTCTCACTTACATTTTTTTCTCTTCGGATCCTTTTCTCAATCTTATTTAAACTCACTTAAACCTACTTTTCTTTTAACTAATTATTTTCATCCTTTTTTTATTTTACTTTCTTTTACTTTTTATCTAAAACTATCACTCACTTAATCCTCTCTCACTTACATTTTTTTCTCTTCGGCTTCTTTTCTCAATCTTATTTAAACTCACTTATACTTTTCTTTTAACTAATTATTTTCATCCTTTTTTTATTTTACTTTCTTTTACTTTTTATCTAAAACTATCACTCACTTAATCCTCTCTCACTTACATTTTTTTATCTTCGGCTTCTTTTCTCAATCTACCTTAAACTCACTTATACTTTTCTTTTAACTAATTATTTTCATCCTTTTTTTATTTTACTTTCTTTTACTTTTTATCTAAAACTATCACTCACTTAATCCTCTCTCACTTACATTTTTTTCTCTTCGGCTTCTTTTCTCAATCTTATTTAAACTCAATTAAACCTACTTTTCTTTAAAAAACCATTTTCATCCTTTTTTTATTTTACTTTCTTTTACTTTTTATCTAAAACTATCACTCACTTAATCCTCTCTCACTTACATTTTTTTCTCTTCGGCTTCTTTTCTCAATCTTATTTTAACTCACTTATACTTTTCTTTTAACTAATTATTTTCATCCTTTTTTTATTTTACTTTCTTTTACTTTTTATCTAAAACTATCACTCACTTAATCCTCTCTCACTTACATTTTTTTCTCTTCGGCTTCTTTTCTCAATCTACCTTAAACTTACTTATACTTTTCTTTTAACTAATTATTTTCATCCTTTTTTTATTTTACTTTCTTTTACTTTTTATCTAAAACTATCACTCACTTAATCCTCTCTCACTTACATTTTTTTCTCTTCGGCTTCTTTTCTCAATCTTATTTAAACTCACTTAAACCTACTTTTCTTTTAACTAATTATTTTCATCCTTTTTTTATTTTACTTTCTTTTACTTTTTATCTAAAACTATCACTCACTTAATCCTCTCTCACTTACATTTTTTTCTCTTCGACTTCTTTTCTCAATCTTATTTAAACTCACTTAACTTTTCTTTTAACTAATTATTTTCATCCTTTTTTTATTTTACTTTCTCTTACTTTTTATCTAAAACTATCACTCACTTAATCCTCTCTCACTTACATTTTTTTCTCTTCGGATCCTTTTCTCAATCTTATTTAAACTCACTTAAACCTACTTTTCTTTTAACTAATTATTTTCATCCTTTTTTTATTTTACTTTCTTTTACTTTTTATCTAAAACTATCACTCACTTAATCCTCTCTCACTTACATTTTTTTCTCTTCGGATCCTTTTCTCAATCTTATTTAAACTCACTTAAACCTACTTTTCTTTTAACTAATTATTTTCATCCTTTTTTTATTTTACTTTCTTTTACTTTTTATCTAAAACTATCACTCACTTAATCCTCTCTCACTTACATTTTTTTCTCTTCGGCTTCTTTTCTCAATCTACCTTAAACTCACTTATACTTTTCTTTTAACTAATTATTTTCATCCTTTTTTTATTTTACTTTCTTTTACTTTTTATCTAAAACTATCACTCACTTAATCCTCTCTCACTTACATTTTTTTCTCTTCGGATCCTTTTCTCAATCTTATTCAAACTCACTTAAACCTACTTTTCTTTTAACTAATTATTTTCATCCTTTTTTTATTTTACTTTCTTTTACTTTTTATCTAAAACTATCACTCACTTAATCCTCTCTCACTTACATTTTTTTCTCTTCGGATCCTTTTCTCAATCTTATTTAAACTCACTTAAACCTACTTTTCTTTTAACTAATTATTTTCATCCTTTTTTTATTTTACTTTCTTTTACTTTTTATCTAAAACTATCACTCACTTAATCCTCTCTCACTTACATTTTTTTCTCTTCGGCTTCTTTTCTCAATCTTATTTAAACTCACTTATACTTTTCTTTTAACTAATTATTTTCATCCTTTTTTTATTTTACTTTCTTTTACTTTTTATCTAAAACTATCACTCACTTAATCCTCTCTCACTTACATTTTTTTATCTTCGGCTTCTTTTCTCAATCTACCTTAAACTCACTTATACTTTTCTTTTAACTAATTATTTTCATCCTTTTTTTATTTTACTTTCTTTTACTTTTTATCTAAAACTATCACTCACTTAATCCTCTCTCACTTACATTTTTTTCTCTTCGGCTTCTTTTCTCAATCTTATTTAAACTCAATTAAACCTACTTTTCTTTAAAAAACCATTTTCATCCTTTTTTTATTTTACTTTCTTTTACTTTTTATCTAAAACTATCACTCACTTAATCCTCTCTCACTTACATTTTTTTCTCTTCGGCTTCTTTTCTCAATCTTATTTTAACTCACTTATACTTTTCTTTTAACTAATTATTTTCATCCTTTTTTTATTTTACTTTCTTTTACTTTTTATCTAAAACTATCACTCACTTAATCCTCTCTCACTTACATTTTTTTCTCTTCGGCTTCTTTTCTCAATCTACCTTAAACTTACTTATACTTTTCTTTTAACTAATTATTTTCATCCTTTTTTTATTTTACTTTCTTTTACTTTTTATCTAAAACTATCACTCACTTAATCCTCTCTCACTTACATTTTTTTCTCTTCGGCTTCTTTTCTCAATCTACCTTAAACTCACTTATACTTTTCTTTTAACTAATTATTTTCATCCTTTTTTTATTTTACTTTCTTTTACTTTTTATCTAAAACTATCACTCACTTAATCCTCTCTCACTTACATTTTTTTCTCTTCGGATCCTTTTCTCAATCTTATTCAAACTCACTTAAACCTACTTTTCTTTTAACTAATTATTTTCATCCTTTTTTTATTTTACTTTCTTTTACTTTTTATCTAAAACTATCACTCACTTAATCCTCTCTCACTTACATTTTTTTCTCTTCGGATCCTTTTCTCAATCTTATTTAAACTCACTTAAACCTACTTTTCTTTTAACTAATTATTTTCATCCTTTTTTTATTTTACTTTCTTTTACTTTTTATCTAAAACTATCACTCACTTAATCCTCTCTCACTTACATTTTTTTCTCTTCGGCTTCTTTTCTCAATCTTATTTAAACTCACTTATACTTTTCTTTTAACTAATTATTTTCATCCTTTTTTTATTTTACTTTCTTTTACTTTTTATCTAAAACTATCACTCACTTAATCCTCTCTCACTTACATTTTTTTATCTTCGGCTTCTTTTCTCAATCTACCTTAAACTCACTTATACTTTTCTTTTAACTAATTATTTTCATCCTTTTTTTATTTTACTTTCTTTTACTTTTTATCTAAAACTATCACTCACTTAATCCTCTCTCACTTACATTTTTTTCTCTTCGGCTTCTTTTCTCAATCTTATTTAAACTCAATTAAACCTACTTTTCTTTAAAAAACCATTTTCATCCTTTTTTTATTTTACTTTCTTTTACTTTTTATCTAAAACTATCACTCACTTAATCCTCTCTCACTTACATTTTTTTCTCTTCGGCTTCTTTTCTCAATCTTATTTTAACTCACTTATACTTTTCTTTTAACTAATTATTTTCATCCTTTTTTTATTTTACTTTCTTTTACTTTTTATCTAAAACTATCACTCACTTAATCCTCTCTCACTTACATTTTTTTCTCTTCGGCTTCTTTTCTCAATCTACCTTAAACTTACTTATACTTTTCTTTTAACTAATTATTTTCATCCTTTTTTTATTTTACTTTCTTTTACTTTTTATCTAAAACTATCACTCACTTAATCCTCTCTCACTTACATTTTTTTCTCTTCGGCTTCTTTTCTCAATCTTATTTAAACTCACTTAAACCTACTTTTCTTTTAACTAATTATTTTCATCCTTTTTTTATTTTACTTTCTTTTACTTTTTATCTAAAACTATCACTCACTTAATCCTCTCTCACTTACATTTTTTTCTCTTCGGCTTCTTTTCTCAATCTTATTCAAACTCACTTAAACCTACTTTTCTTTTAACTAATTATTTTCATCCTTTTTTTATTTTACTTTCTTTTACTTTTTATCTAAAACTATCACTCACTTAATCCTCTCTCACTTACATTTTTTTCTCTTCGGATCCTTTTCTCAATCTACCTTAAACTCACTTATACTTTTCTTTTAACTAATTATTTTCATCCTTTTTTTATTTTACTTTCTTTTACTTTTTATCTAAAACTATCACTCACTTAATCCTCTCTCACTTACATTTTTTCTCTTCGGATCCTTTTCTCAATCTTATTTAAACTCACTTAAACCTACTTTTCTTTTAACTAATTATTTTCATCTTTTTTTTATTTTACTTTCTTTTACTTTTTATCTAAAACTATCACTCACTTAATCATCTCTCACTTACATTTTTTTCTCTTCGGCTTCTTTTCTCAATCTTATTTAAACTCACTTATGCTTTTCTTTTAACTAATTATTTTCATCCTTTTTTTATTTTACTTTCTTTTACTTTTTATCTAAAACTATCACTCACTTAATCCTCTCTCACTTACATTTTTTTCTCTTCGGCTTCTTTTCTCAATCTTATTTTAACTCACTTATACTTTTCTTTTAACTAATTATTTTCATCCTTTTTTTATTTTACTTTCTTTTACTTTTTATCTAAAACTATCACTCACTTAATCCTCTCTCACTTACATTTTTTTCTCTTCGGCTTCTTTTCTCAATCTACCTTAAACTCAATTATACTTTTCTTTTAACTAATTATTTTCATCCTTTTTTTATTTTACTTTCTTTTACTTTTTATCTAAAACTATCACTCACTTAATCCTCTCTCACTTACATTTTTTTCTCTTCGGATCCTTTTCTCAATCTACCTTAAACTCACTTATACTTTTCTTTTAACTAATTATTTTCATCCTTTTTTTATTTTACTTTCTTTTACTTTTTATCTAAAACTATCACTCACTTAATCCTCTCTCACTTACATTTTTTTCTCTTCGGCTTCTTTTCTCAATCTTATTTAAACTCACTTAAACCTACTTTTCTTTTAACTAATTATTTTCATACTTTTTTTATTTTACTTTCTTTTACTTTTTATCTAAAACTATCACTCACTTAATCCTCTCTCACTTACATTTTTTTCTCTTCGGCTTCTTTTCTCAATCTTATTTAAACTCACTTATACTTTTCTTTTAACTAATTATTTTCATCCTTTTTTTATTTTACTTTCTTTTACTTTTTATCTAAAACTATCACTCACTTAATCCTCTCTCACTTACATTTTTTTATCTTCGGCTTCTTTTCTCAATCTACCTTAAACTCACTTAAACCTACTTTTCTTTTAACTAATTATTTTCATCCTTTTTTTATTTTACTTTCTTTTACTTTTTATCTAAAACTATCACTCACTTAATCCTCTCTCACTTACATTTTTTTCTCTTCGGATCCTTTTCTCAATCTACCTTAAACTCACTTAAACCTACTTTTCTTTTAACTAATTATTTTCATCCTTTTTTTATTTTACTTTCTTTTACTTTTTATCTAAAACTATCACTCACTTAATCCTCTCTCACTTACATTTTTTTCTCTTCGGATCCTTTTCTCAATCTACCTTAAACTCACTTATACTTTTCTTTTAACTAATTATTTTCATCCTTTTTTTATTTTACTTTCTTTTACTTTTTATCTAAAACTATCACTCACTTAATCCTCTCTCACTTACATTTTTTTCTCTTCGGCTTCTTTTCTCAATCTTATTTAAACTCACTTATACTTTTCTTTTAACTAATTATTTTCATCCTTTTTTTATTTTACTTTCTTTTACTTTTTATCTAAAACTATCACTCACTTAATCCTCTCTCACTTACATTTTTTTCTCTTCGGCTTCTTTTCTCAATCTACCTTAAACTCAATTATACTTTTCTTTTAACTAATTATTTTCATCCTTTTTTTATTTTACTTTCTTTTACTTTTTATCTAAAACTATCACTCACTTAATCCTCTCTCACTTACATTTTTTTCTCTTCGGATCCTTTTCTCAATCTTATTTAAACTCACTTATGCTTTTCTTTTAACTAATTATTTTCATCCTTTTTTTATTTTACTTTCTTTTACTTTTTATCTAAAACTATCACTCACTTAATCCTCTCTCACTTACATTTTTTTCTCTTCGGCTTCTTTTCTCAATCTTATTTAAACTCACTTATACTTTTCTTTTAACTAATTATTTTCATCCTTTTTTTATTTTACTTTCTTTTACTTTTTATCTAAAACTATCACTCACTTAATCCTCTCTCACTTACATTTTTTTCTCTTCGGATCCTTTTCTCAATCTACCTTAAACTCACTTATACTTTTCTTTTAACTAATTATTTTCATCCTTTTTTTATTTTACTTTCTTTTACTTTTTATCTAAAACTATCACTCACTTAATCCTCTCTCACTTACATTTTTTTCTCTTAGTCTTCTTTTCTCAATCTACCTTAAACTCACTTATACTTTTCTTTTAACTAATTATTTTCATCCTTTTTTTATTTTACTTTCTTTTACTTTTTATCTAAAACTATCACTCACTTAATCCTCTCTCACTTACATTTTTTTCTCTTCGGCTTCTTTTCTCAATCTAATTTAAACTCAATTAAACCTACTTTTCTTTTAACTAATTATTTTCATCCTTTTTTTATTTTACTTTCTTTTACTTTTTATCTAAAACTATCACTCACTTAATCATCTCTCACTTACATTTTTTTCTCTTCGGATCCTTTTCTCAATCTTATTTAAACTCACTTATACTTTTCTTTTAACTAATTATTTTCATCCTTTTTTTATTTTACTTTCTTTTACTTTTTATCTAAAACTATCACTCACTTAATCCTCTCTCACTTACATTTTTTTCTCTTCGGATCCTTTTCTCAATCTTATTTAAACTCACTTATGCTTTTCTTTTAACTAATTATTTTCATCCTTTTTTTATTTTACTTTCTTTTACTTTTTATCTAAAACTATCACTCACTTAATCCTCTCTCACTTACATTTTTTTCTCTTCGGCTTCTTTTCTCAATCTTATTTAAACTCACTTATACTTTTCTTTTAACTAATTATTTTCATCCTTTTTTTATTTTACTTTCTTTTACTTTTTATCTAAAACTATCACTCACTTAATCCTCTCTCACTTACATTTTTTTCTCTTAGTCTTCTTTTCTCAATCTACCTTAAACTCACTTATACTTTTCTTTTAACTAATTATTTTCATCCTTTTTTTATTTTACTTTCTTTTACTTTTTATCTAAAACTATCACTCACTTAATCCTCTCTCACTTACATTTTTTTCTCTTCGGCTTCTTTTCTCAATCTTATTTAAACTCAATTAAACCTACTTTTCTTTTAACTAATTATTTTCATCCTTTTTTTATTTTACTTTCTTTTACTTTTTATCTAAAACTATCACTCACTTAATCATCTCTCACTTACATTTTTTTCTCTTCGGATCCTTTTCTCAATCTACCTTAAACTCACTTATACTTTTCTTTTAACTATTTATTTTCATCCTTTTTTTATTTTACTTTCTTTTACTTTTTATCTAAAACTATCACTCACCTAATCCTCTCTCACTTACATTTTTTTCTCTTCGGCTTCTTTTCTCAATCTACCTTAAACTCACTTATACTTTTCTTTTAACTAATTATTTTCATCCTTTTTTTATTTTACTTTCTTTTACTTTTTATCTAAAACTATCACTCACTTAATCCTCTCTCACTTACATTTTTTTCTCTTCGGCTTCTTTTCTCAATCTACCTTAAACTCACTTAAACTTTTCTTTTAACTAATTATTTTCATCCTTTTTTTATTTTACTTTCTTTTACTTTTTATCTAAAACTATCACTCACTTAATCCTCTCTCACTTACATTTTTTTCTCTTCGGATCCTTTTCTCAATCTACCTTAAACTCACTTAAACCTACTTTTCTTTTAACTAATTATTTTCATCCTTTTTTTATTTTACTTTCTTTTACTTTTTATCTAAAACTATCACTCACTTAATCCTCTCTCACTTACATTTTTTTATCTTCGGCTTCTTTTCTCAATCTACCTTAAACTCACTTATACTTTTCTTTTAACTAATTATTTTCATCCTTTTTTTATTTTACTTTCTTTTACTTTTTATCTAAAACTATCACTCACTTAATCCTCTCTCACTTACATTTTTTTCTCTTCGGCTTCTTTTCTCAATCTACCTTAAACTCACTTAAACCTACTTTTCTTTTAACTAATTATTTTCATCCTTTTTTTATTTTACTTTCTTTTACTTTTTATCTAAAACTATCACTCACTTAATCATCTCTCACTTACATTTTTTTCTCTTCGGATCCTTTTCTCAATCTTATTTAAACTCAATTAAACCTACTTTTCTTTTAACTAATTATTTTCATCCTTTTTTTATTTTACTTTCTTTTACTTTTTATCTAAAACTATCACTCACTTAATCCTCTCTCACTTACATTTTTTTCTCCTCGGCTTCTTTTCTCAATCTACCTTAAACTCACTTATACTTTTCTTTTAACTAATTATTTTCATCCTTTTTTTATTTTACTTTCTTTTACTTTTTATCTAAAACTATCACTCACTTAATCCTCTCTCACTTACATTTTTTTCTCTTCGGCTTCTTTTCTCAATCTACCTTAAACTCAATTATACTTTTCTTTTAACTAATTATTTTCATCCTTTTTTTATTTTACTTTCTTTTACTTTTTATCTAAAACTATCACTCACTTAATCCTCTCTCACTTACATTTTTTTCTCTTCGGCTTCTTTTCTCAATCTACCTTAAACTCAATTATACTTTTCTTTTAACTAATTATTTTCATCCTTTTTTTATTTTACTTTCTTTTACTTTTTATCTAAAACTATCACTCACTTAATCCTCTCTCACTTACATTTTTTTCTCTTCGGCTTCTTTTCTCAATCTACCTTAAACTCAATTATACTTTTCTTTTAACTAATTATTTTCATCCTTTTTTTATTTTACTTTCTTTTACTTTTTATCTAAAACTATCACTCACTTAATCCTCTCTCACTTACATTTTTTTCTCTTCGGCTTCTTTTCTCAATCTTATTTAAACTCACTTATGCTTTTCTTTTAACTAATTATTTTCATCCTTTTTTTATTTTACTTTCTTTTACTTTTTATCTAAAACTATCACTCACTTAATCCTCTCACACTTACATTTTTTTCTCTTCGGCTTCTTTTCTCAATCTTATTTAAACTCACTTATACTTTTCTTTTAACTAATTATTTTCATCCTTTTTTTATTTTACTTTCTTTTACTTTTTATCTAAAACTATCACTCACTTAATCCTCTCTCACTTACATTTTTTTCTCTTCGGATCCTTTTCTCAATCTACCTTAAACTCACTTATACTTTTCTTTTAACTAATTATTTTCATCCTTTTTTTATTTTACTTTCTTTTACTTTTTATCTAAAACTATCACTCACTTAATCCTCTCTCACTTACATTTTTTTCTCCTCGGCTTCTTTTCTCAATCTACCTTAAACTCACTTATACTTTTCTTTTAACTAATTATTTTCATCCTTTTTTTATTTTACTTTCTTTTACTTTTTATCTAAAACTATCACTCACTTAATCCTCTCTCACTTACATTTTTTTCTCTTCGGCTTCTTTTCTCAATCTTATTTAAACTCAATTAAACCTACTTTTCTTTTAACTAATTATTTTCATCCTTTTTTTATTTTACTTTCTTTTACTTTTTATCTAAAACTATCACTCACTTAATCATCTCTCACTTACATTTTTTTCTCTTCGGATCCTTTTCTCAATCTACCTTAAACTCACTTATACTTTTCTTTTAACTAATTATTTTCATCCTTTTTTTATTTTACTTTCTTTTACTTTTTATCTAAAACTATCACTCACTTAATCCTCTCTCACTTACATTTTTTTCTCTTCGGCTTCTTTTCTCAATCTTATTTAAACTCACTTATACTTTTCTTTTAACTAATTATTTTCATCCTTTTTTTATTTTACTTTCTTTTACTTTTTATCTAAAACTATCACTCACTTAATCCTCTCTCACTTACATTTTTTTCTCTTCGGCTTCTTTTCTCAATCTACCTTAAACTCAATTATACTTTTCTTTTAACTAATTATTTTCATCCTTTTTTTATTTTACTTTCTTTTACTTTTTATCTAAAACTATCACTCACTTAATCCTCTCTCACTTACATTTTTTTCTCTTCGGATCCTTTTCTCAATCTTATTTAAACTCAATTAAACCTACTTTTCTTTTAACTAATTATTTTCATCCTTTTTTTATTTTACTTTCTTTTACTTTTTATCTAAAACTATCACTCACTTAATCATCTCTCACTTACATTTTTTTCTCTTCGGCTTCTTTTCTCAATCTACCTTAAACTCACTTAAACCTTTCTTTTAACTAATTATTTTCATCCTTTTTTTATTTTACTTTCTTTTACTTTTTATCTAAAACTATCACTCACTTAATCCTCTCTCACTTACATTTTTTTCTCTTCGGCTTCTTTTCTCAATCTTATTTAAACTCACTTATACTTTTCTTTTAACAACCATTTTCATCCTTTTTTTATTTTACTTTCTTTTACTTTTTATCTAAAACTATCACTCACTTAATCCTCACTCACTTACATTTTTTTCTCTTCGACTTCTTTTCTCAATCTACCTTAAACTCACTTATACTTTTCTTTTAACTAATTATTTTCATCCTTTTTTTATTTTACTTTCTTTTACTTTTTATCTAAAACTATCACTCACTTAATCCTCTCTCACTTACATTTTTTTCTCTTCGACTTCTTTTCTCAATCTTATTTAAACTCAATTAAACCTACTTTTCTTTTAACTAATTATTTTCATCCTTTTTTTATTTTACTTTCTCTTACTTTTTATCTAAAACTATCACTCACTTAATCCTCTCTCACTTACATTTTTTTCTCTTCGACTTCTTTTCTCAATCTACCTTAAACTCACTTATACTTTTCTTTTAACTAATTATTTTCATCCTTTTTTTATTTTACTTTCTTTTACTTTTTATCTAAAACTATCACTCACTTAATCCTCTCTCACTTACATTTTTTTCTCTTCGACTTCTTTTCTCAATCTACCTTAAACTCACTTATACTTTTCTTTTAACTAATTATTTTCATCCTTTTTTTATTTTACTTTCTTTTACTTTTTATCTAAAACTATCACTCACTTAATCCTCTCTCACTTACATTTTTTTCTCTTCGACTTCTTTTCTCAATCTTATTTAAACTCAATTAAACCTACTTTTCTTTTAACTAATTATTTTCATCCTTTTTTTATTTTACTTTCTCTTACTTTTTATCTAAAACTATCACTCACTTAATCCTCTCTCACTTACATTTTTTTCTCTTCGGCTTCTTTTCTCAATCTACCTTAAACTCACTTATACTTTTCTTTTAACTAATTATTTTCATCCTTTTTTTATTTTACTTTCTTTTACTTTTTATCTAAAACTATCACTCACTTAATCCTCTCTCACTTACATTTTTTTCTCTTCGGCTTCTTTTCTCAATCTACCTTAAACTCACTTAAACCTACTTTTCTTTTAACTAATTATTTTCATCCTTTTTTTATTTTACTTTCTTTTACTTTTTATCTAAAACTATCACTCACTTAATCATCTCTCACTTACATTTTTTTCTCTTCGGATCCTTTTCTCAATCTTATTTAAACTCAATTAAACCTACTTTTCTTTTAACTAATTATTTTCATCCTTTTTTTATTTTACTTTCTTTTACTTTTTATCTAAAACTATCACTCACTTAATCCTCTCTCACTTACATTTTTTTCTCTTCGGCTTCTTTTCTCAATCTACCTTAAACTCAATTAAACCTACTTTTCTTTTAACTAATTATTTTCATCCTTTTTTTATTTTACTTTCTTTTACTTTTTATCTAAAACTATCACTCACTTAATCCTCTCTCACTTACATTTTTTTCTCTTCGGATCCTTTTCTCAATCTTATTTAAACTCACTTAAACCTACTTTTCTTTTAACTAATTATTTTCATACTTTTTTTATTTTACTTTCTTTTACTTTTTATCTAAAACTATCACTCACTTAATCCTCTCTCACTTACATTTTTTTCTCTTCGACTTCTTTTCTCAATCTTATTTAAACTCACTTAAACCTACTTTTCTTTTAACTAATTATTTTCATCCTTTTTTTATTTTACTTTCTTTTACTTTTTATCTAAAACTATCACTCACTTAATCCTCTCTCACTTACATTTTTTTATCTTCGGCTTCTTTTCTCAATCTTATTTAAACTCACTTAAACCTACTTTTCTTTTAACTAATTATTTTCATCCTTTTTTTATTTTACTTTCTTTTACTTTTTATCTAAAACTATCACTCACTTAATCATCTCTCACTTACATTTTTTTCTCTTCGGATCCTTTTCTCAATCTTATTTAAACTCAATTAAACCTACTTTTCTTTAAAAAACCATTTTCATCCTTTTTTTATTTTACTTTCTTTTACTTTTTATCTAAAACTATCACTCACTTAATCCTCTCTCACTTACATTTTTTTCTCTTCGGCTTCTTTTCTCAATCTTATTTAAACTCACTTATACTTTTCTTTTAACTAATTATTTTCATCCTTTTTTTATTTTACTTTCTTTTACTTTTTATCTAAAACTATCACTCACTTAATCCTCTCTCACTTACATTTTTTTCTCTTCGGCTTCTTTTCTCAATCTACCTTAAACTCACTTAAACCTACTTTTCTTTTAACTAATTATTTTCATCCTTTTTTTATTTTACTTTCTTTTACTTTTTATCTAAAACTATCACTCACTTAATCCTCTCTCACTTACATTTTTTTCTCTTCGGATCCTTTTCTCAATCTACCTTAAACTCACTTAAACCTACTTTTCTTTTAACTAATTATTTTCATCCTTTTTTTATTTTACTTTCTTTTACTTTTTATCTAAAACTATCACTCACTTAATCCTCTCTCACTTACATTTTTTTATCTTCGGCTTCTTTTCTCAATCTTATTTAAACTCAATTAAACCTACTTTTCTTTTAACTAATTATTTTCATCCTTTTTTTATTTTACTTTCTTTTACTTTTTATCTAAAACTATCACTCACTTAATCATCTCTCACTTACATTTTTTTCTCTTCGGCTTCTTTTCTCAATCTACCTTAAACTCACTTAAACCTACTTTTCTTTTAACAACCATTTTCATCCTTTTTTTATTTTACTTTCTTTTACTTTTTATCTAAAACTATCACTCACTTAATCCTCTCTCATTTACATTTTTTTCTCTTCGACTTCTTTTCTCAATCTACCTTAAACTCACTTATACTTTTCTTTTAACTAATTATTTTCATCCTTTTTTTATTTTACTTTCTTTTACTTTTTATCTAAAACTATCACTCACTTAATCCTCTCTCACTTACATTTTTTTCTCTTCGACTTCTTTTCTCAATCTTATTTAAACTCAATTAAACCTACTTTTCTTTTAACTAATTATTTTCATCCTTTTTTTATTTTACTTTCTCTTACTTTTTATCTAAAACTATCACTCACTTAATCCTCTCTCACTTACATTTTTTTCTCTTCGACTTCTTTTCTCAATCTACCTTAAACTCACTTATACTTTTCTTTTAACTAATTATTTTCATCCTTTTTTTATTTTACTTTCTTTTACTTTTTATCTAAAACTATCACTCACTTAATCCTCTCTCACTTACATTTTTTTCTCTTCGACTTCTTTTCTCAATCTACCTTAAACTCACTTATACTTTTCTTTTAACTAATTATTTTCATCCTTTTTTTATTTTACTTTCTTTTACTTTTTATCTAAAACTATCACTCACTTAATCCTCTCTCACTTACATTTTTTTCTCTTCGACTTCTTTTCTCAATCTTATTTAAACTCAATTAAACCTACTTTTCTTTTAACTAATTATTTTCATCCTTTTTTTATTTTACTTTCTCTTACTTTTTATCTAAAACTATCACTCACTTAATCCTCTCTCACTTACATTTTTTTCTCTTCGGCTTCTTTTCTCAATCTACCTTAAACTCACTTATACTTTTCTTTTAACTAATTATTTTCATCCTTTTTTTATTTTACTTTCTTTTACTTTTTATCTAAAACTATCACTCACTTAATCCTCTCTCACTTACATTTTTTTCTCTTCGGCTTCTTTTCTCAATCTACCTTAAACTCACTTAAACCTACTTTTCTTTTAACTAATTATTTTCATCCTTTTTTTATTTTACTTTCTTTTACTTTTTATCTAAAACTATCACTCACTTAATCATCTCTCACTTACATTTTTTTCTCTTCGGATCCTTTTCTCAATCTTATTTAAACTCAATTAAACCTACTTTTCTTTTAACTAATTATTTTCATCCTTTTTTTATTTTACTTTCTTTTACTTTTTATCTAAAACTATCACTCACTTAATCCTCTCTCACTTACATTTTTTTCTCTTCGACTTCTTTTCTCAATCTACCTTAAACTCACTTATACTTTTCTTTTAACTAATTATTTTCATCCTTTTTTTATTTTACTTTCTTTTACTTTTTATCTAAAACTATCACTCACTTAATCATCTCTCACTTACATTTTTTTCTCTTCGGATCCTTTTCTCAATCTTATTTAAACTCAATTAAACCTACTTTTCTTTTAACTAATTATTTTCATACTTTTTTTATTTTACTTTCTTTTACTTTTTATCTAAAACTATCACTCACTTAATCCTCTCTCACTTACATTTTTTTCTCTTCGACTTCTTTTCTCAATCTACCTTAAACTCACTTAAACCTACTTTTCTTTTAACTAATTATTTTCATCCTTTTTTTATTTTACTTTCTTTTACTTTTTATCTAAAACTATCACTCACTTAATCCTCTCTCACTTACATTTTTTTATCTTCGGCTTCTTTTCTCAATCTTATTTAAACTCACTTAAACCTACTTTTCTTTTAACTAATTATTTTCATCCTTTTTTTATTTTACTTTCTTTTACTTTTTATCTAAAACTATCACTCACTTAATCCTCTCTCACTTACATTTTTTTCTCTTCGGCTTCTTTTCTCAATCTTATTTAAACTCAATTAAACCTACTTTTCTTTTAACTAATTATTTTCATCCTTTTTTTATTTTACTTTCTTTTACTTTTTATCTAAAACTATCACTCACTTAATCCTCTCTCACTTACATTTTTTTCTCTTCGGCTTCTTTTCTCAATCTTATTTAAACTCACTTATACTTTTCTTTTAACTAATTATTTTCATCCTTTTTTTATTTTACTTTCTTTTACTTTTTATCTAAAACTATCACTCACTTAATCCTCTCTCACTTACATTTTTTTCTCTTCGGCTTCTTTTCTCAATCTACCTTAAACTCACTTAAACCTACTTTTCTTTTAACAACCATTTTCATCCTTTTTTTATTTTACTTTCTTTTACTTTTTATCTAAAACTATCACTCACTTAATCCTCTCTCACTTACATTTTTTTCTCTTCGGCTTCTTTTCTCAATCTACCTTAAACTCACTTATACTTTTCTTTTAACTAATTATTTTCATCCTTTTTTTATTTTACTTTCTTTTACTTTTTATCTAAAACTATCACTCACTTAATCCTCTCTCACTTACATTTTTTTCTCTTCGGCTTCTTTTCTCAATCTTATTTAAACTCACTTAAACCTACTTTTCTTTTAACTAATTATTTTCATCCTTTTTTTATTTTACTTTTTATCTAAAACTATCACTCACTTAATCCTCTCTCACTTACATTTTTTTCTCTTCGGATCCTTTTCTCAATCTACCTTAAACTCACTTATACTTTTTTTTTAACTAATTATTTTCATCCTTTTTTTATTTTACTTTCTTTTACTTTTTATCTAAAACTATCACTCACTTAATCCTCTCTCACTTACATTTTTTTCTCTTAGTCTTCTTTTCTCAATCTACCTTAAACTCACTTAAACCTACTTTTCTTTTAACTAATTATTTTCATCCTTTTTTTATTTTACTTTCTTTTACTTTTTATCTAAAACTATCACTCACTTAATCCTCTCTCACTTACATTTTTTTCTCTTCGGCTTCTTTTCTCAATCTTATTTAAACTCACTTAAACCTACTTTTCTTTTAACTAATTATTTTCATCCTTTTTTTATTTTACTTTCTTTTACTTTTTATCTAAAACTATCACTCACTTAATCCTCTCTCACTTACATTTTTTTCTCTTCGGCTTCTTTTCTCAATCTACCTTAAACTCACTTAAACCTACTTTTCTTTTAACTAATTATTTTCATCCTTTTTTTATTTTACTTTCTTTTACTTTTTATCTAAAACTATCACTCACTTAATCCTCTCTCACTTACATTTTTTTCTCTTCGGCTTCTTTTCTCAATCTACCTTAAACTCACTTAAACCTACTTTTCTTTTAACTAATTATTTTCATACTTTTTTTATTTTACTTTCTTTTACTTTTTATCTAAAACTATCACTCACTTAATCCTCTCTCACTTACATTTTTTTCTCTTCGGCTTCTTTTCTCAATCTTATTTAAACTCAATTAAACCTACTTTTCTTTTAACTAATTATTTTCATCCTTTTTTTATTTTACTTTCTTTTACTTTTTATCTAAAACTATCACTCACTTAATCCTCTCTCACTTACATTTTTTTCTCTTCGGCTTCTTTTCTCAATCTTATTTAAACTCACTTATACTTTTCTTTTAACTAATTATTTTCATCCTTTTTTTATTTTACTTTCTTTTACTTTTTATCTAAAACTATCACTCACTTAATCCTCTCTCACTTACATTTTTTTCTCTTCGGCTTCTTTTCTCAATCTTATTTAAACTCACTTATACTTTTCTTTTAACTAATTATTTTCATCCTTTTTTTATTTTACTTTCTTTTACTTTTTATCTAAAACTATCACTCACTTAATCCTCTCTCACTTACATTTTTTTCTCTTCGGCTTCTTTTCTCAATCTTATTTAAACTCACTTATACTTTTCTTTTAACTAATTATTTTCATCCTTTTTTTATTTTACTTTCTTTTACTTTTTATCTAAAACTATCACTCACTTAATCCTCTCTCACTTACATTTTTTTCTCTTCGGCTTCTTTTCTCAATCTACCTTAAACTCACTTATACTTTTCTTTTAACTAATTATTTTCATCCTTTTTTTATTTTACTTTCTTTTACTTTTTATCTAAAACTATCACTCACTTAATCCTCTCTCACTTACATTTTTTTCTCTTCGGCTTCTTTTCTCAATCTTATTTAAACTCACTTAAACCTACTTTTCTTTTAACTAATTATTTTCATCCTTTTTTTATTTTACTTTCTTTTACTTTTTATCTAAAACTATCACTCACTTAATCCTCTCTCACTTACATTTTTTTCTCTTCGGCTTCTTTTCTCAATCTACCTTAAACTCACTTAAACCTACTTTTCTTTT
>CAMPDV010003350.1:0-49161 GCA_946699065.1 Loxodes magnus | reverse complement strand
GACTAACTTTCATCTACAAGCATATCTTGACTAACCGAATACAGATTCTTAATTGTGACATTATTACTAACATTTTGGATATTCTAACTTATAATTTTAGTGCTTGCTACGCTAACTTATCATTAGATATTCTTTTCTTACTTTACTTCTTCACTTTTCTATAGACTAACTTCATCTACAAGCATATCTTGACTAACCGAATACAGATTCTTTAATTGTGACATTATTACTAACATTTTGGATATCTAACTTATATTTTAGTGCTTGCTACGCAAACTTATCATTAGATATTCTTTTCTTACTTTACTTCTTCACTTTTCTATAGACTAACTTTCATCTACATGCATATCTTGACTAACCGAATACAGATTCTTAATTGTGACATTATTACTACATTTTGGATATTCTAACTTATATTTTAGTGCTTGCTACGCAAACTTATCATTAGATATTCTTTTCTTACTTTACTTCTTCACTTTTCTATAGACTAACTTTCATCTACAAGCATATCTTGACTAACCGAATACAGATTCTTAATTGTGACATTATTACTAACATTTTGGATATTCTAACTTATATTTTAGTGCTTGCTACGCCAAACTTATCATTAGATATTCTTTTCTTACTTTACTTCTTCACTTTTCTATAGACTAACTTTCATCTACAAGCATATCTTGACTAACCGAATACAGATTCTTAATTGTGACATTATTACTAACATTTTGGATATTCTAACTTATATTTTAGTGCTTGCTACGCAAACTTATCATTAGATATTCTTTTCTTACTTTACTTCTTCACTTTTCTATAGACTAACTTTCATCTACAAGCATATCTTGACTAACCGAATACAGATTCTTAATTGTGACATTATTACTAACATTTTGGATATTCTAACTTATATTTTAGTGCTTGCTACGCAAACTTATCATTAGATATTCTTTTCTTACTTTACTTCTTCACTTTTTCTATAGACTAACTTTCATCTACAAGCATATCTTGACTAACCGAATACAGATTCTTAATTGTGACATTATTACTAACATTTTGGATATTCTAACTTATATTTTAGTGCTTGCTACGCAAACTTATCATTAGATATTCTTTCTTACTTTACTTCTTCACTTTTCTATAGACTAACTTTCATCTACAAGCATATCTTGACTAACCGAATACAGATTCTTAATTGTGACATTATTACTAACATTTTGGATATTCTAACTTATATTTTAGTGCTTGCTACGCAAACTTATCATTAGATATTCTTTTCTTACTTTACTTCTTCACTTTTCTATAGACTAACTTTCATCTACAAGCATATCTTGACTAACCGAATACAGATTCTTAATTGTGACATTATTACTAACATTTTGGATATTCTAACTTAATTTTAGTGCTTGCTACGCAAACTTATCATTAGATATTCTTTTCTTACTTTACTTCTTCACTTTTCTATAGGCTAACTTTCATCTACAAGCATATCTTGACTAACCGAATACAGATTCTTAATTGTGACATTATTACTAACATTTTGGATATTCTAACTTATATTTAGTGCTTGCTACGCAAACTTATCATTAGATATTCTTTTCTTACTTTACTTCTTCACTTTTCTATAGACTAACTTTCATCTACAAGCATATCTTGACTAACCGAATACAGATTCTTAATTGTGACATTATTACTAACATTTTGGATATTCTAACTTATATTTTAGTGCTTGCTACGCAAACTTATCATTAGATATTCTTTTCTTACTTTACTTCTTCACTTTTCTATAGACTAACTTTCATCTACAAGCATATCTTGACTAACCGAATACAGATTCCTTAATTGTGACATTATTACTAACATTTTGGATATTCTAACTTATATTTTAGTGCTTGCTACGCAAACTTATCATTAGATATTCTTTTCTTACTTTACTTCTTCACTTTTCTATAGGCTAACTTTCATCTACAAGCATATCTTGACTAACCGAATACAGATTCTTAATTGTGACATTATTACTAACATTTTGGATATTCTAACTTATATTTTAGTGCTTGCTACGCAAACTTATCATTAGATATTCTTTTCTTACTTTACTTCTTCACTTTTCTATAGACTAACTTTCATCTACAAGCATATCTTGACTAACCGAATACAGATTCTTAATTGAGACATTATTACTAACATTTTGGATATTCTAACTTATATTTTAGTGCTTGCTACGCAAACTTATCATTAGATATTCTTTTCTTACTTTACTTCTTCACTTTTCTATAGACTAACTTCATCTACATGCATATCTTGACTAACCGAATACAGATTCTTAATTGTGACATTATTACTAACATTTTGGATATTTCTAACTTATATTTAGTGCTTGCTACGCAAACTTATCATTAGATATTCTTTTCTTACTTTACTTCTTCACTTTTCTATAGACTAACTTTCATCTACAAGCATATCTTGACTAACCGAATACAGATTCTTAATTGTGACATTATTACTAACATTTTGGATATTCTAACATATATTTTAGTGCTTGCTACGCAAACTTATCATTAGATATTCTTTTCTTACTTTACTTCTTCACTTTTCTATAGACTAACTTTCATCTACAAGCATATCTTGACTAACCGAATACAGATTCTTAATTGTGACATTATTACTAACATTTTGGATATTCTAACTTATATTTTAGTGCTTGCTACGCAAACTTATCATTAGATATTCTTTCTTACTTTACTTCTTCACGTTTTCTATAGACTAACTTTCATCTACAAGCATATCTTGACTAACCGAATACAGATTCTTAATTGTGACATTATTACTAACATTTTGGATATTCTAACTTATATTTTAGTGCTTGCTACGCAAACTTATCATTAGATATTCTTTTCTTACTTTACTTCTTCACTTTTCTATAGACTAACTTTCATCTACAAGCATATCTTGACTAACCGAATACAGATTCTTAATTGTGACATTATTACTAACATTTTGGATATTCTAACTTATATTTTAGTGCTTGCTACGCAAACTTATCATTAGATATTCTTTTCTTACTTTACTTCTTCACTTTTCTATAGGCTAACTTTCATCTACAAGCATATCTTGACTAACCGAATACAGATTCTTAATTGTGACATTATTACTAACATTTTGGATATTCTAACTTATATTTTAGTGCTTGCTACGCAAACTTATCATTAGATATTCTTTTCTTACTTTACTTCTTCACTTTTCTATAGACTAACTTTCATCTACAAGCATATCTTGACTAACCGAATACAGATTCTTAATTGTGACATTATTACTAACATTTTGGATATTCTAACTTATATTTTAGTGCTTGCTACGCAAACTTATCATTAGATATTCTTTTCTTACTTTACTTCTTCACTTTTCTATAGGCTAACTTTCATCTACAAGCATATCTTGACTAACCGAATACAGATTCTTAATTTGTGACATTATTACTAACATTTTGGATATTCTAACTTATATTTTAGTGCTTGCTACGCAAACTTATCATTAGATTATTCTTTTCTTACTTTACTTCTTCACTTTTCTATAGACTAACTTTCATCTACAAGCATATCTTGACTAACCGAATACAGATTCTTAATTGTGACATTAATTACTAACATTTTGGATATTCTAACTTATATTTTAGTGCTTGCTACGCAAACTTATCATTAGATATTCTTTTCTTACTTTACTTCTTCACTTTTCTATAGACTAACTTTCATCTACAAGCATATCTTGACTAACCGAATACAGATTCTTAATTGTGACATTATTACTAACATTTTGGATATTCTAACTTATATTTTAGTGCTTGCTACGCAAACTTATCATTAGATATTCTTTTCTTACTTTACTTCTTCACTTTTCTATAGACTAACTTTCATCTACAAGCATATCTTGACTAACCGAATACAGATTCTTAATTGTGACATTATTACTAACATTTTGGATATTCTAACTTATATTTTAGTGCTTGCTACGCAAACTTATCATTAGATATTCTTTTCTTACTTTACTTCTTCACTTTTCTATAGGCTAACTTTCATCTACAAGCATATCTTGACTAACCGAATACAGATTCTTAATTGTGACATTATTACTAACATTTTGGATATTCTAACTTATATTTTAGTGCTTGCTACGCAAACTTATCATTAGATATTCTTTTCTTACTTTACTTCTTCACTTTTCTATAGACTAACTTTCATCTACAAGCATATCTTGACTAACCGAATACAGATTCTTAATTGTGACATTATTACTAACATTTTGGATATTCTAACTTATATTTTAGTGCTTGCTACGCAAACTTATCATTAGATATTCTTTTCTTACTTTACTTCTTCACTTTTCTATAGACTAACTTTCATCTACAAGCATATCTTGACTAACCGAATACAGATTCTTAATTGTGACATTATTACTAACATTTTGGATATTCTAACTTATATTTTAGTGCTTGCTACGCAAACTTATCATTAGATATTCTTTTCTTACTTTACTTCTTCACTTTTCTTTAGACTAACTTTCATCTACAAGCATATCTTGACTAACCGAATACAGATTCTTAATTGTGACATTATTACTAACATTTGGATATTCTAACTTATATTTTAGTGCTTGCTACGCAAACTTATCATTAGATATTCTTTTCTTACTTTACTTCTTCACTTTTCTATAGGCTAACTTTCATCTACAAGCATATCTTGACTAACCGAATACAGATTCTTAATTGTGACATTATTACTAACATTTTGGATATTCTAACTTATATTTTAGTGCTTGCTACGCAAACTTATCATTAGATATTCTTTTCTTACTTTACTTCTTCACTTTTCTATAGACTAACTTTCATCTACAAGCATATCTTGACTAACCGAATACAGATTCTTAATTGTGACATTATTACTAACATTTTGGATATTCTAACTTATATTTTAGTGCTTGCTACGCAAACTTATCATTAGATATTCTTTTCTTACTTTACTTCTTCACTTTTCTATAGACTAACTTTCATCTACAAGCATATCTGACTAACCGAATACAGATTCTTAATTGTGACATTATTACTAACATTTTGGATATTCTAACTTATATTTTAGTGCTTGCTACGCAAACTTATCATTAGATATTCTTTTCTTACTTTACTTCTTCACTTTTCTATAGACTAACTTTCATCTACAAGCATATCTTGACTAACCGAATACAGATTCTTAATTGTGACATTATTACTAACATTTTGGATATTCTAACTTATATTTTAGTGCTTGCTACGCAAACTTATCATTAGATATTCTTTTCTTACTTTACTTCTTCACTTTTCTATAGGCTAACTTTCATCTACAAGCATATCTTGACTAACCGAATACAGATTCTTAATTGTGACATTATTACTAACATTTTGGATATTCTAACTTATATTTTAGTGCTTGCTACGCAAACTTATCATTAGATATTCTTTTCTTACTTTACTTCTTCACTTTTCTATAGACTAACTTTCATCTACAAGCATATCTTGACTAACCGAATACAGATTCTTAATTGTGACATTATTACTAACATTTTGGATATTCTAACTTATATTTAGTGCTTGCTACGAAAACTTATCATTAGATATTCTTTTCTTACTTTACTTCTTCACTTTTCTATAGACCTAACTTTCATCTACAAGCATATCTTGACTAACCGAATACAGATTCTTAATTGTGACATTATTACTAACATTTTGGATATTCTAACTTATATTTTAGTGCTTGCTACGCAAACTTATCATTAGATATTCTTTTCTTACTTTACTTCTTCACTTTTCTATAGGCTAACTTTCATCTACAAGCATATCTTGACTAACCGAATACAGATTCTTAATTGTGACATTATTACTAACATTTTGGATATTCTAACTTATATTTTAGTGCTTGCTACGCAAACTTATCATTAGATATTCTTTTCTTACTTTACTTCTTCACTTTTCTATAGACTAACTTTCATCTACAAGCATATCTTGACTAACCGAATACAGATTCTTAATTGTGACATTATTACTAACATTTTGGATATTCTAACTTATATTTTAGTGCTTGCTACGCAAACTTATCATTAGATATTCTTTTCTTACTTTACTTCTTCACTTTTTCTATTGACTAACTTTCATCTACAAGCATATCTTGACTAACCGAATACAGATTCTTAATTGTGACATTATTACTAACATTTTGGATATTCTAACTTATATTTTAGTGCTTGCTACGCAAACTTATCATTAGATATTCTTTTCTACTTTACTTCTTCACTTTTCTATAGGACTAACTTTCATCTACAAGCATACTTGACTAACCGAATACAGATTCTTAATTGTGACATTATTACTAACATTTTGGATATTCTAACTTATATTTAGTGCTTGCTACGCAAACTTATCATTAGATATTCTTTTCTTACTTTACTTCTTCACTTTTCTATAGACTAACTTTCATCTACAAGCATATCTTGACTAACCGAATACAGATTCTTAATTGTGACATTATTACTAACATTTTGGATTATTCTAACTTATATTTTAGTGCTTGCTACGCAAACTTATCATTAGATATTCTTTTCTTACTTTACTTCTTCACTTTTCTATAGACTAACTTTTCATCTACAAGCATATCTTGACTAACCGAATACAGATTCTTAATTGTGACATTATTACTAACATTTTTGGATATTCTAACTTATATTTTAGTGCTTGCTACGCAAACTTATCATTAGATATTCTTTTCTTACTTTACTTCTTCACTTTTCTATAGACTAACTTTCATCTACAAGCATATCTTGACTAACCGAATACAGAGTCTTAATTGTGACATTATTACTAACATTTTGGATATTCTAACTTATATTTTAGTGCTTGCTACGCAAACTTATCATTAGATATTCTTTTCTTACTTTACTTCTTCACTTTTCTATAGGCTAACTTTCATCTACAGGCATATCTTGACTAACCGAATACAGATTCTTAATTGTGACATTATTACTAACATTTTGGATATTCTAACTTATATTTTAGTGCTTGCTACGCAAACTTATCATTAGATATTCTTTTCTTACTTTACTTCTTCACTTTTCTATAGACTAACTTTCATCTACAAGCATATCTTGACTAACCGAATACAGATTCTTAATTGTGACATTATTACTAACATTTTGGATATTCTAACTTATATTTTAGTGCTTGCTACGCAAACTTATCATTAGATATTCTTTTCTTACTTTACTTCTTCACTTTTCTATAGGCTAACTTTCATCTACAAGCATATCTTGACTAACCGAATACAGATTCTTAATTGTGACATTATTACTAACATTTTGGATATTCTAACTTATATTTTAGTGCTTGCTACGCAAACTTATCATTAGATATTCTTTTCTTACTTTACTTCTTCACTTTTCTATAGACTAACTTTCATCTACAAGCATATCTTGACTAACCGAATACAGATTCTTAATTGTGACATTATTACTAACATTTTGGATATTCTAACTTATATTTTAGTGCTTGCTACGAAAACTTATCATTAGATATTCTTTTCTTACTTTACTTCTTCACTTTTCTATAGACTAACTTTCATCTACAAGCATATCTTGACTAACCGAATACAGATTCTTAATTGTGACATTATTACTAACATTTTGGATATTCTAACTTATATTTTAGTGCTTGCTACGCAAACTTATCATTAGATATTCTTTTCTTACTTTACTTCTTCACTTTCTATAGGCTAACTTTCATCTACAAGCATATCTTGACTAACCGAATACAGATTCTTAATTGTGACATTATTACTAACATTTTGGATATTCTAACTTATATTTTAGTGCTTGCTACGCAAACTTATCATTAGATATTCTTTTCTTACTTTACTTCTTCACTTTTCTATAGACTAACTTTCATCTACAAGCATATCTTGACTAACCGAATACAGATTCTTAATTGTGACATTATTACTAACATTTTGGATATTCTAACTTATATTTTAGTGCTTGCTACGCAAACTTATCATTAGATATTCTTTTCTTACTTTACTTCTTCACTTTTCTATAGACTAACTTTCATCTACAAGCATATCTTGACTACCGAATACAGATTCTTAATTGTGACATTATTACTAACATTTTGGATATTCTAACTTATATTTTAGTGCTTGCTACGCAAACTTATCATTAGATATTCTTTTCTTACTTTACTTCTTCACTTTTCTATAGACTAACTTTCATCTACAAGCATATCTTGACTAACCGAATACAGATTCTTAATTGTGACATTATTACTAACATTTTGGATATTCTAACTTATATTTTAGTGCTTGCTACGCAAACTTATCATTAGATATTCTTTTCTTACTTTACTTCTTCACTTTTCTATAGGCTAACTTTCATCTACAAGCATATCTTGACTAACCGAATACAGATTCTTAATTGTGACATTATTACTAACATTTTGGATATTCTAACTTATATTTTAGTGCTTGCTACGCAAACTTATCATTAGATATTCTTTTCTTACTTTACTTCTTCACTTTTCTATAGGCTAACTTTCATCTACAGGCATATCTTGACTAACCGAATACAGATTCTTAATTGTGACATTATTACTAACATTTTGGATATTCTAACTTATATTTTAGTGCTTGCTACGCAAACTTATCATTAGATATTCTTTTCTTACTTTACTTCTTCACTTTTCTATAGGCTAACTTTCATCTACAGGCATATCTTGACTAACCGAATACAGATTCTTAATTGTGACATTATTACTAACATTTTGGATATTCTAACTTATATTTTAGTGCTTGCTACGCAAACTTATCATTAGATATTCTTTTCTTACTTTACTTCTTCACTTTTCTATAGACTAACTTTCATCTACAAGCATATCTTGACTAACCGAATACAGATTCTTAATTGTGACATTATTACTAACATTTTGGATATTCTAACTTATATTTTAGTGCTTGCTACGCAAACTTATCATTAGATATTCTTTTCTTACTTTACTTCTTCACTTTTCTATAGGCTAACTTTCATCTACAAGCATATCTTGACTAACCGAATACAGATTCTTAATTGTGACATTATTACTAACATTTTGGATATTCTAACTTATATTTTAGTGCTTGCTACGCAAACTTATCATTAGATATTCTTTTCTTACTTTACTTCTTCACTTTTCTATAGGACTAACTTTCATCTACAAGCATATCTTGACTAACCGAATACAGATTCTTAATTGTGACATTATTACTAACATTTTGGATATTCTAACTTATATTTTAGTGCTTGCTACGAAAACTTATCATTAGATATTCTTTTCTTACTTTACTTCTTCACTTTTCTATAGACTAACTTTCATCTACAAGCATATCTTGACTAACCGAATACAGATTCTTAATTGTGACATTATTACTAACATTTTGGATATTCTAACTTATATTTTAGTGCTTGCTACGCAAACTTATCATTAGATATTCTTTTCTTACTTTACTTCTTCACTTTTCTATAGGCTAACTTTCATCTACAAGCATATCTTGACTAACCGAATACAGATTCTTAATTGTGACATTATTACTAACATTTTGGATATTCTAACTTATATTTTAGTGCTTGCTACGCAAACTTATCATTAGATATTCTTTTCTTACTTTACTTCTTCACTTTTTCTATAGACTAACTTTCATCTACAAGCATATCTTGACTAACCGAATACAGATTCTTAATTGTGACATTATTACTAACATTTTGGATATTCTAACTTATATTTTAGTGCTTGCTACGCAAAACTTATCATTAGATATTCTTTTCTTACTTTACTTCTTCACTTTTCTATAGACTAACTTTCATCTACAAGCATATCTTGACTAACCGAATACAGATTCTTAATTGTGACATTATTACTAACATTTTGGATATTCTAACTTATATTTTAGTGCTTGCTACGCAAACTTATCATTAGATATTCTTTTCTTACTTTACTTCTTCACTTTTCTATAGACTAACTTTCATCTACAAGCATATCTTGACTAACCGAATACAGATTCTTAATTGTGACATTATTACTAACATTTTGGATATTCTAACTTATATTTTAGTGCTTGCTACGCAAACTTATCATTAGATATTCTTTTCTTACTTTACTTCTTCACTTTTCTATAGACTAACTTTCATCTACAAGCATATCTTGACTAACCGAATACAGATTCTTAATTGTGACATTATTACTAACATTTTGGATATTCTAACTTATATTTTAGTGCTTGCTACGCAAACTTATCATTAGATATTCTTTTCTTACTTTACTTCTTCACTTTTCTATAGACTAACTTTCATCTACAAGCATATCTTGACTAACCGAATTACAGATTCTTAATTGTGACATTATTACTAACATTTTGGATATTCTAACTTATATTTAGTGCTTGCTACGCAAACTTATCATTAGATATTCTTTTCTTACTTTACTTCTTCACTTTTCTATAGACTAACTTTCATCTACAAGCATATCTTGACTAACCGAATACAGATTCTTAATTGTGACATTATTACTAACATTTTGGATATTCTAACTTATATTTTAGTGCTTGCTACGCAAACTTATCATTAGATATTCTTTTCTTACTTTACTTCTTCACTTTTCTATAGCTAACTTTCATCTACAAGCATATCTTGACTAACCGAATACAGATTCTTAATTGTGACATTATTACTAACATTTTGGATATTCTAACTTATATTTTAGTGCTTGCTACGCAAACTTATCATTAGATATTCTTTTCTTACTTTTACTTCTTCACTTTTCTATAGACTAACTTTCATCTACATGCATATCTTGACCTAACCGAATACAGATTCTTAATTGTGACATTATTACTAACATTTTGGATATTCTAACTTATATTTTAGTGCTTGCTACGCAAACTTATCATTAGATATTCTTTTCTTACTTTACTTCTTCACTTTTCTATAGACTAACTTTCATCTACAAGCATATCTTGACTAACCGAATACAGATTCTTAATTGTGACATTATTACTAACATTTTGGATATTCTAACTTATATTTTAGTGCTTGCTACGCAAACTTATCATTAGATATTCTTTTCTTACTTTACTTCTTCACTTTTCTATAGACTAACTTTCATCTACAAGCATATCTTGACTAACCGAATACAGATTCTTAATTGTGACATTATTACTAACATTTTGGATATTCTAACTTATATTTTAGTGCTTGCTACGCAAACTTATCATTAGATATTCTTTTCTTACTTTACTTCTTCACTTTTCTATAGGCTAACTTTCATCTACAAGCATATCTTGACTAACCGAATACAGATTCTTAATTGTGACATTATTACTAACATTTTGGATATTCTAACTTATATTTTAGTGCTTGCTACGCAAACTTATCATTAGATATTCTTTTCTTACTTTACTTCTTCACTTTTCTATAGACTAACTTTCATCTACAAGCATATCTTGACTAACCGAATACAGATTCTTAATTGTGACATTATTACTAACATTTTGGATATTCTAACTTATATTTTAGTGCTTGCTACGAAAACTTATCATTAGATATTCTTTTCTTACTTTACTTCTTCACTTTTCTATAGGCTAACTTTCATCTACAAGCATATCTTGACTAACCGAATACAGATTCTTAATTGTGACATTATTACTAACATTTTGGATATTCTAACTTATATTTTAGTGCTTGCTACGAAAACTTATCATTAGATATTCTTTTCTTACTTTACTTCTTCACTTTTCTATAGACTAACTTTCATCTACAGGCATATCTTGACTAACCGAATACAGATTCTTAATTGTGACATTATTACTAACATTTTGGATATTCTAACTTATATTTTAGTGCTTGCTACGCAAACTTATCATTAGATATTCTTTTCTTACTTTACTTCTTCACTTTTCTATAGGCTAACTTTCATCTACAAGCATATCTTGACTAACCGAATACAGATTCTTAATTGTGACATTATTACTAACATTTTGGATATTCTAACTTATATTTTAGTGCTTGCTACGCAAACTTATCATTAGATATTCTTTTCTTACTTTACTTCTTCACTTTTCTATAGACTAACTTTCATCTACAAGCATATCTTGACTAACCGAATACAGATTCTTAATTGTGACATTATTACTAACATTTTGGATATTCTAACTTATATTTTAGTGCTTGCTACGCAAACTTATCATTAGATATTCTTTTCTTACTTTACTTCTTCACTTTTCTATAGACTAACTTTCATCTACAAGCATATCTTGACTAACCGAATACAGATTCTTAATTGTGACATTATTACTAACATTTTGGATATTCTAACTTATATTTTAGTGCTTGCTACGCAAACTTATCATTAGATATTCTTTTCTTACTTTACTTCTTCACTTTTCTATAGACTAACTTTCATCTACAAGCATATCTTGACTAACCGAATACAGATTCTTAATTGTGACATTATTACTAACATTTTGGATATTCTAACTTATATTTTAGTGCTTGCTACGCAAACTTATCATTAGATATTCTTTTCTTACTTTACTTCTTCACTTTTCTATAGACTAACTTTCATCTACAAGCATATCTTGACTAACCGAATACAGATTCTTAATTGTGACATTATTACTAACATTTTGGATATTCTAACTTATATTTTAGTGCTTGCTACGCAAACTTATCATTAGATATTCTTTTCTTACTTTACTTCTTCACTTTTCTATAGGCTAACTTTCATCTACAAGCATATCTTGACTAACCGAATACAGATTCTTAATTGTGACATTATTACTAACATTTTGGATATTCTAACTTATATTTTTAGTGCTTGCTACGAAAACTTATCATTAGATATTCTTTTCTTACTTTACTTCTTCACTTTTCTATAGACTAACTTTCATCTACAAGCATATCTTGACTAACCGAATACAGATTCTAATTGTGACATTATTACTAACATTTTGGATATTCTAACTTATATTTTAGTGCTTGCTACGCAAACTTATCATTAGATATTCTTTTCTTACTTTACTTCTTCACTTTTCTATAGGCTAACTTTCATCTACAAGCATATCTTGACTAACCGAATACAGATTCTTAATTGTGACATTATTACTAACATTTTGGATATTCTAACTTATATTTTAGTGCTTGCTACGCAAACTTATCATTAGATATTCTTTTCTTACTTTACTTCTTCACTTTTCTATAGGCTAACTTTCATCTACAGGCATATCTTGACTAACCGAATACAGATTCTTAATTGTGACATTATTACTAACATTTTGGATATTCTAACTTATATTTTAGTGCTTGCTACGCAAACTTATCATTAGATATTCTTTTCTTACTTTACTTCTTCACTTTTCTATAGGCTAACTTTCATCTACAGGCATATCTTGACTAACCGAATACAGATTCTTAATTGTGACATTATTACTAACATTTTGGATATTCTAACTTATATTTTAGTGCTTGCTACGCAAACTTATCATTAGATATTCTTTTCTTACTTTACTTCTTCACTTTTCTATAGACTAACTTTCATCTACAAGCATATCTTGACTAACCGAATACAGATTCTTAATTGTGACATTATTACTAACATTTTGGATATTCTAACTTATATTTTAGTGCTTGCTACGCAAACTTATCATTAGATATTCTTTTCTTACTTTACTTCTTCACTTTTCTATAGGCTAACTTTCATCTACAAGCATATCTTGACTAACCGAATACAGATTCTTAATTGTGACATTATTACTAACATTTTGGATATTCTAACTTATATTTTAGTGCTTGCTACGCAAACTTATCATTAGATATTCTTTTCTTACTTTACTTCTTCACTTTTCTATAGACTAACTTTCATCTACAAGCATATCTTGACTAACCGAATACAGATTCTTAATTGTGACATTATTACTAACATTTTGGATATTCTAACTTATATTTTAGTGCTTGCTACGAAAACTTATCATTAGATATTCTTTTCTTACTTTACTTCTTCACTTTTCTATAGACTAACTTTCATCTACAAGCATATCTTGACTAACCGAATACAGATTCTTAATTGTGACATTATTACTAACATTTTGGATATTCTAACTTATATTTTAGTGCTTGCTACGCAAACTTATCATTAGATATTCTTTTCTTACTTTACTTCTTCACTTTTCTATAGGCTAACTTTCATCTACAAGCATATCTTGACTAACCGAATACAGATTCTTAATTGTGACATTATTACTAACATTTTGGATATTCTAACTTATATTTTAGTGCTTGCTACGCAAACTTATCATTAGATATTCTTTTCTTACTTTACTTCTTCACTTTTCTATAGACTAACTTTCATCTACAAGCATATCTTGACTAACCGAATACAGATTCTTAATTGTGACATTATTACTAACATTTTGGATATTCTAACTTATATTTTAGTGCTTGCTACGCAAACTTATCATTAGATATTCTTTTCTTACTTTACTTCTTCACTTTTCTATAGACTAACTTTCATCTACAAGCATATCTTGACTAACCGAATACAGATTCTTAATTGTGACATTATTACTAACATTTTGGATATTCTAACTTATATTTTAGTGCTTGCTACGCAAACTTATCATTAGATATTCTTTTCTTACTTTACTTCTTCACTTTTCTATAGACTAACTTTCATCTACAAGCATATCTTGACTAACCGAATACAGATTCTTAATTGTGACATTATTACTAACATTTTGGATATTCTAACTTATATTTTAGTGCTTGCTACGCAAACTTATCATTAGATATTCTTTTCTTACTTTACTTCTTCACTTTTCTATAGACTAACTTTCATCTACAAGCATATCTTGACTAACCGAATACAGATTCTTAATTGTGACATTATTACTAACATTTTGGATATTCTAACTTATATTTTAGTGCTTGCTACGCAAACTTATCATTAGATATTCTTTTCTTACTTTACTTCTTCACTTTTCTATAGACTAACTTTCATCTACAAGCATATCTTGACTAACCGAATACAGATTCTTAATTGTGACATTATTACTAACATTTTGGATATACGCAAAACTTATCATTAGATATTCTTTTCTTACTTTACTTCTTCACTTTTCTATAGACTAACTTTCATCTACAAGCATATCTTGACTAACCGAATACAGATTCTTAATTGTGACATTATTACTAACATTTTGGATATTCTAACTTATATTTTAGTGCTTGCTACGAAAACTTATCATTAGATATTCTTTTCTTACTTTACTTCTTCACTTTTCTATAGGCTAACTTTCATCTACAAGCATATCTTGACTAACCGAATACAGATTCTTAATTGTGACATTATTACTAACATTTTGGATATTCTAACTTATATTTTAGTGCTTGCTACGAAAACTTATCATTAGATATTCTTTTCTTACTTTACTTCTTCACTTTTCTATAGACTAACTTTCATCTACAGGCATATCTTGACTAACCGAATACAGATTCTTAATTGTGACATTATTACTAACATTTTGGATATTCTAACTTATATTTTAGTGCTTGCTACGCAAACTTATCATTAGATATTCTTTTCTTACTTTACTTCTTCACTTTTCTATAGGCTAACTTTCATCTACAAGCATATCTTGACTAACCGAATACAGATTCTTAATTGTGACATTATTACTAACATTTTGGATATTCTAACTTATATTTTAGTGCTTGCTACGCAAACTTATCATTAGATATTCTTTTCTTACTTTACTTCTTCACTTTTCTATAGACTAACTTTCATCTACAAGCATATCTTGACTAACCGAATACAGATTCTTAATTGTGACATTATTACTAACATTTTGGATATTCTAACTTATATTTTAGTGCTTGCTACGCAAACTTATCATTAGATATTCTTTTCTTACTTTACTTCTTCACTTTTCTATAGACTAACTTTCATCTACAAGCATATCTTGACTAACCGAATACAGATTCTTAATTGTGACATTATTACTAACATTTTGGATATTCTAACTTATATTTTAGTGCTTGCTACGCAAACTTATCATTAGATATTCTTTTCTTACTTTACTTCTTCACTTTTCTATAGACTAACTTTCATCTACAAGCATATCTTGACTAACCGAATACAGATTCTTAATTGTGACATTATTACTAACATTTTGGATATTCTAACTTATATTTTAGTGCTTGCTACGCAAACTTATCATTAGATATTCTTTTCTTACTTTACTTCTTCACTTTTCTATAGGCTAACTTTCATCTACAAGCATATCTTGACTAACCGAATACAGATTCTTAATTGTGACATTATTACTAACATTTTGGATATTCTAACTTATATTTTAGTGCTTGCTACGCAAACTTATCATTAGATATTCTTTTCTTACTTTACTTCTTCACTTTTCTATAGACTAACTTTCATCTACAAGCATATCTTGACTAACCGAATACAGATTCTTAATTGTGACATTATTACTAACATTTTGGATATTCTAACTTATATTTTAGTGCTTGCTACGAAAACTTATCATTAGATATTCTTTTCTTACTTTACTTCTTCACTTTTCTATAGACTAACTTTCATCTACAAGCATATCTTGACTAACCGAATACAGATTCTTAATTGTGACATTATTACTAACATTTTGGATATTCTAACTTATATTTTAGTGCTTGCTACGCAAACTTATCATTAGATATTCTTTTCTTACTTTACTTCTTCACTTTTCTATAGGCTAACTTTCATCTACAAGCATATCTTGACTAACCGAATACAGATTCTTAATTGTGACATTATTACTAACATTTTGGATATTCTAACTTATATTTTAGTGCTTGCTACGCAAACTTATCATTAGATATTCTTTTCTTACTTTACTTCTTCACTTTTCTATAGACTAACTTTCATCTACAAGCATATCTTGACTAACCGAATACAGATTCTTAATTGTGACATTATTACTAACATTTTGGATATTCTAACTTATATTTTAGTGCTTGCTACGCAAACTTATCATTAGATATTCTTTTCTTACTTTACTTCTTCACTTTTCTATAGACTAACTTTCATCTACAAGCATATCTTGACTAACCGAATACAGATTCTTAATTGTGACATTATTACTAACATTTTGGATATTCTAACTTATATTTTAGTGCTTGCTACGCAAACTTATCATTAGATATTCTTTTCTTACTTTACTTCTTCACTTTTCTATAGACTAACTTTCATCTACAAGCATATCTTGACTAACCGAATACAGATTCTTAATTGTGACATTATTACTAACATTTTGGATATTCTAACTTATATTTTAGTGCTTGCTACGCAAACTTATCATTAGATATTCTTTTCTTACTTTACTTCTTCACTTTTCTATAGACTAACTTTCATCTACAAGCATATCTTGACTAACCGAATACAGATTCTTAATTGTGACATTATTACTAACATTTTGGATATTCTAACTTATATTTTAGTGCTTGCTACGCAAACTTATCATTAGATATTCTTTTCTTACTTTACTTCTTCACTTTTCTATAGACTAACTTTCATCTACAAGCATATCTTGACTAACCGAATACAGATTCTTAATTGTGACATTATTACTAACATTTTGGATATTCTAACTTATATTTTAGTGCTTGCTACGCAAACTTATCATTAGATATTCTTTTCTTACTTTACTTCTTCACTTTTCTATAGACTAACTTTCATCTACAAGCATATCTTGACTAACCGAATACAGATTCTTAATTGTGACATTATTACTAACATTTTGGATATTCTAACTTATATTTTAGTGCTTGCTACGCAAACTTATCATTAGATATTCTTTTCTTACTTTACTTCTTCACTTTTCTATAGGCTAACTTTCATCTACAGGCATATCTTGACTAACCGAATACAGATTCTTAATTGTGACATTATTACTAACATTTTGGATATTCTAACTTATATTTTAGTGCTTGCTACGCAAACTTATCATTAGATATTCTTTTCTTACTTTACTTCTTCACTTTTCTATAGACTAACTTTCATCTACAAGCATATCTTGACTAACCGAATACAGATTCTTAATTGTGACATTATTACTAACATTTTGGATATTCTAACTTATATTTTAGTGCTTGCTACGCAAACTTATCATTAGATATTCTTTTCTTACTTTACTTCTTCACTTTTCTATAGGCTAACTTTCATCTACAAGCATATCTTGACTAACCGAATACAGATTCTTAATTGTGACATTATTACTAACATTTTGGATATTCTAACTTATATTTTAGTGCTTGCTACGCAAACTTATCATTAGATATTCTTTTCTTACTTTACTTCTTCACTTTTCTATAGACTAACTTTCATCTACAAGCATATCTTGACTAACCGAATACAGATTCTTAATTGTGACATTATTACTAACATTTTGGATATTCTAACTTATATTTTAGTGCTTGCTACGCAAACTTATCATTAGATATTCTTTTCTTACTTTACTTCTTCACTTTTCTATAGACTAACTTTCATCTACAAGCATATCTTGACTAACCGAATACAGATTCTTAATTGTGACATTATTACTAACATTTTGGATATTCTAACTTATATTTTAGTGCTTGCTACGCAAACTTATCATTAGATATTCTTTTCTTACTTTACTTCTTCACTTTTCTATAGGCTAACTTTCATCTACAAGCATATCTTGACTAACCGAATACAGATTCTTAATTGTGACATTATTACTAACATTTTGGATATTCTAACTTATATTTTAGTGCTTGCTACGCAAACTTATCATTAGATATTCTTTTCTTACTTTACTTCTTCACTTTTCTATAGACTAACTTTCATCTACAAGCATATCTTGACTAACCGAATACAGATTCTTAATTGTGACATTATTACTAACATTTTGGATATTCTAACTTATATTTTAGTGCTTGCTACGCAAACTTATCATTAGATATTCTTTTCTTACTTTACTTCTTCACTTTTCTATAGACTAACTTTCATCTACAAGCATATCTTGACTAACCGAATACAGATTCTTAATTGTGACATTATTACTAACATTTTGGATATTCTAACTTATATTTTAGTGCTTGCTACGCAAACTTATCATTAGATATTCTTTTCTTACTTTACTTCTTCACTTTTCTATAGACTAACTTTCATCTACAAGCATATCTTGACTAACCGAATACAGATTCTTAATTGTGACATTATTACTAACATTTTGGATATTCTAACTTATATTTTAGTGCTTGCTACGCAAACTTATCATTAGATATTCTTTTCTTACTTTACTTCTTCACTTTTCTATAGACTAACTTTCATCTACAAGCATATCTTGACTAACCGAATACAGATTCTTAATTGTGACATTATTACTAACATTTTGGATATTCTAACTTATATTTTAGTGCTTGCTACGCAAACTTATCATTAGATATTCTTTTCTTACTTTACTTCTTCACTTTTCTATAGACTAACTTTCATCTACAAGCATATCTTGACTAACCGAATACAGATTCTTAATTGTGACATTATTACTAACATTTTGGATATTCTAACTTATATTTTAGTGCTTGCTACGCAAACTTATCATTAGATATTCTTTTCTTACTTTACTTCTTCACTTTTCTATAGACTAACTTTCATCTACAAGCATATCTTGACTAACCGAATACAGATTCTTAATTGTGACATTATTACTAACATTTTGGATATTCTAACTTATATTTTAGTGCTTGCTACGCAAACTTATCATTAGATATTCTTTTCTTACTTTACTTCTTCACTTTTCTATAGACTAACTTTCATCTACAAGCATATCTTGACTAACCGAATACAGATTCTTAATTGTGACATTATTACTAACATTTTGGATATTCTAACTTATATTTTAGTGCTTGCTACGCAAACTTATCATTAGATATTCTTTTCTTACTTTACTTCTTCACTTTTCTATAGACTAACTTTCATCTACAAGCATATCTTGACTAACCGAATACAGATTCTTAATTGTGACATTATTACTAACATTTTGGATATTCTAACTTATATTTTAGTGCTTGCTACGCAAACTTATCATTAGATATTCTTTTCTTACTTTACTTCTTCACTTTTCTATAGACTACTTTCATCTACAAGCATATCTTGACTAACCGAATACAGATTCTTAATTGTGACATTATTACTAACATTTTGGATATTCTAACTTATATTTTAGTGCTTGCTACGCAAACTTATCATTAGATATTCTTTTCTTACTTTACTTCTTCACTTTTCTATAGACTAACTTTCATCTACAAGCATATCTTGACTAACCGAATACAGATTCTTAATTGTGACATTATTACTAACATTTTGGATATTCTAACTTATATTTTAGTGCTTGCTACGCAAACTTATCATTAGATATTCTTTTCTTACTTTACTTCTTCACTTTTCTATAGACTAACTTTCATCTACAAGCATATCTTGACTAACCGAATACAGATTCTTAATTGTGACATTATTACTAACATTTTGGATATTCTAACTTATATTTTAGTGCTTGCTACGCAAACTTATCATTAGATATTCTTTTCTTACTTTACTTCTTCACTTTTCTATAGACTAACTTTCATCTACAAGCATATCTTGACTAACCGAATACAGATTCTTAATTGTGACATTATTACTAACATTTTGGATATTCTAACTTATATTTTAGTGCTTGCTACGCAAACTTATCATTAGATATTCTTTTCTTACTTTACTTCTTCACTTTTCTATAGACTAACTTTCATCTACAAGCATATCTTGACTAACCGAATACAGATTCTTAATTGTGACATTATTACTAACATTTTGGATATTCTAACTTATATTTTAGTGCTTGCTACGCAAACTTATCATTAGATATTCTTTTCTTACTTTACTTCTTCACTTTTCTATAGACTAACTTTCATCTACAAGCATATCTTGACTAACCGAATACAGATTCTTAATTGTGACATTATTACTAACATTTTGGATATTCTAACTTATATTTTAGTGCTTGCTACGCAAACTTATCATTAGATATTCTTTTCTTACTTTACTTCTTCACTTTTCTATAGACTAACTTTCATCTACAAGCATATCTTGACTAACCGAATACAGATTCTTAATTGTGACATTATTACTAACATTTTGGATATTCTAACTTATATTTTAGTGCTTGCTACGCAAACTTATCATTAGATATTCTTTTCTTACTTTACTTCTTCACTTTTCTATAGACTAACTTTCATCTACAAGCATATCTTGACTAACCGAATACAGATTCTTAATTGTGACATTATTACTAACATTTTGGATATTCTAACTTATATTTTAGTGCTTGCTACGCAAACTTATCATTAGATATTCTTTTCTTACTTTACTTCTTCACTTTTCTATAGACTAACTTTCATCTACAAGCATATCTTGACTAACCGAATACAGATTCTTAATTGTGACATTATTACTAACATTTTGGATATTCTAACTTATATTTTAGTGCTTGCTACGCAAACTTATCATTAGATATTCTTTTCTTACTTTACTTCTTCACTTTTCTATAGACTAACTTTCATCTACAAGCATATCTTGACTAACCGAATACAGATTCTTAATTGTGACATTATTACTAACATTTTGGATATTCTAACTTATATTTTAGTGCTTGCTACGCAAACTTATCATTAGATATTCTTTTCTTACTTTACTTCTTCACTTTTCTATAGGCTAACTTTCATCTACAAGCATATCTTGACTAACCGAATACAGATTCTTAATTGTGACATTATTACTAACATTTTGGATATTCTAACTTATATTTTAGTGCTTGCTACGCAAACTTATCATTAGATATTCTTTTCTTACTTTACTTCTTCACTTTTCTATAGACTAACTTTCATCTACAAGCATATCTTGACTAACCGAATACAGATTCTTAATTGTGACATTATTACTAACATTTTGGATATTCTAACTTATATTTTAGTGCTTGCTACGAAAACTTATCATTAGATATTCTTTTCTTACTTTACTTCTTCACTTTTCTATAGACTAACTTTCATCTACAAGCATATCTTGACTAACCGAATACAGATTCTTAATTGTGACATTATTACTAACATTTTGGATATTCTAACTTATATTTTAGTGCTTGCTACGCAAACTTATCATTAGATATTCTTTTCTTACTTTACTTCTTCACTTTTCTATAGGCTAACTTTCATCTACAAGCATATCTTGACTAACCGAATACAGATTCTTAATTGTGACATTATTACTAACATTTTGGATATTCTAACTTATATTTTAGTGCTTGCTACGCAAACTTATCATTAGATATTCTTTTCTTACTTTACTTCTTCACTTTTCTATAGACTAACTTTCATCTACAAGCATATCTTGACTAACCGAATACAGATTCTTAATTGTGACATTATTACTAACATTTTGGATATTCTAACTTATATTTTAGTGCTTGCTACGCAAACTTATCATTAGATATTCTTTTCTTACTTTACTTCTTCACTTTTCTATAGACTAACTTTCATCTACAAGCATATCTTGACTAACCGAATACAGATTCTTAATTGTGACATTATTACTAACATTTTGGATATTCTAACTTATATTTTAGTGCTTGCTACGCAAACTTATCATTAGATATTCTTTTCTTACTTTACTTCTTCACTTTTCTATAGACTAACTTTCATCTACAAGCATATCTTGACTAACCGAATACAGATTCTTAATTGTGACATTATTACTAACATTTTGGATATTCTAACTTATATTTTAGTGCTTGCTACGAAAACTTATCATTAGATATTCTTTTCTTACTTTACTTCTTCACTTTTCTATAGGCTAACTTTCATCTACAAGCATATCTTGACTAACCGAATACAGATTCTTAATTGTGACATTATTACTAACATTTTGGATATTCTAACTTATATTTTAGTGCTTGCTACGCAAACTTATCATTAGATATTCTTTTCTTACTTTACTTCTTCACTTTTCTATAGACTAACTTTCATCTACAAGCATATCTTGACTAACCGAATACAGATTCTTAATTGTGACATTATTACTAACATTTTGGATATTCTAACTTATATTTTAGTGCTTGCTACGCAAACTTATCATTAGATATTCTTTTCTTACTTTACTTCTTCACTTTTCTATAGGCTAACTTTCATCTACAAGCATATCTTGACTAACCGAATACAGATTCTTAATTGTGACATTATTACTAACATTTTGGATATTCTAACTTATATTTTAGTGCTTGCTACGCAAACTTATCATTAGATATTCTTTTCTTACTTTACTTCTTCACTTTTCTATAGACTAACTTTCATCTACAAGCATATCTTGACTAACCGAATACAGATTCTTAATTGTGACATTATTACTAACATTTTGGATATTCTAACTTATATTTTAGTGCTTGCTACGAAAACTTATCATTAGATATTCTTTTCTTACTTTACTTCTTCACTTTTCTATAGACTAACTTTCATCTACAAGCATATCTTGACTAACCGAATACAGATTCTTAATTGTGACATTATTACTAACATTTTGGATATTCTAACTTATATTTTAGTGCTTGCTACGCAAACTTATCATTAGATATTCTTTTCTTACTTTACTTCTTCACTTTTCTATAGACTAACTTTCATCTACAAGCATATCTTGACTAACCGAATACAGATTCTTAATTGTGACATTATTACTAACATTTTGGATATTCTAACTTATATTTTAGTGCTTGCTACGAAAACTTATCATTAGATATTCTTTTCTTACTTTACTTCTTCACTTTTCTATAGACTAACTTTCATCTACAAGCATATCTTGACTAACCGAATACAGATTCTTAATTGTGACATTATTACTAACATTTTGGATATTCTAACTTATATTTTAGTGCTTGCTACGCAAACTTATCATTAGATATTCTTTTCTTACTTTACTTCTTCACTTTTCTATAGACTAACTTTCATCTACAAGCATATCTTGACTAACCGAATACAGATTCTTAATTGTGACATTATTACTAACATTTTGGATATTCTAACTTATATTTTAGTGCTTGTTACGAAAACTTATCATTAGATATTCTTTTCTTACTTTACTTCTTCACTTTTCTATAGACTAACTTTCATCTACAAGCATATCTTGACTAACCGAATACAGATTCTTAATTGTGACATTATTACTAACATTTTGGATATTCTAACTTATATTTTAGTGCTTGCTACGCAAACTTATCATTAGATATTCTTTTCTTACTTTACTTCTTCACTTTTCTATAGGCTAACTTTCATCTACAAGCATATCTTGACTAACCGAATACAGATTCTTAATTGTGACATTATTACTAACATTTTGGATATTCTAACTTATATTTTAGTGCTTGCTACGAAAACTTATCATTAGATATTCTTTTCTTACTTTACTTCTTCACTTTTCTATAGACTAACTTTCATCTACAAGCATATCTTGACTAACCGAATACAGATTCTTAATTGTGACATTATTACTAACATTTTGGATATTCTAACTTATATTTTAGTGCTTGCTACGCAAACTTATCATTAGATATTCTTTTCTTACTTTACTTCTTCACTTTTCTATAGGCTAACTTTCATCTACAAGCATATCTTGACTAACCGAATACAGATTCTTAATTGTGACATTATTACTAACATTTTGGATATTCTAACTTATATTTTAGTGCTTGTTACGAAAACTTATCATTAGATATTCTTTTCTTACTTTACTTCTTCACTTTTCTATAGACTAACTTTCATCTACAAGCATATCTTGACTAACCGAATACAGATTCTTAATTGTGACATTATTACTAACATTTTGGATATTCTAACTTATATTTTAGTGCTTGCTACGCAAACTTATCATTAGATATTCTTTTCTTACTTTACTTCTTCACTTTTCTATAGACTAACTTTCATCTACAAGCATATCTTGACTAACCGAATACAGATTCTTAATTGTGACATTATTACTAACATTTTGGATATTCTAACTTATATTTTAGTGCTTGCTACGCAAACTTATCATTAGATATTCTTTTCTTACTTTACTTCTTCACTTTTCTATAGGCTAACTTTCATCTACAAGCATATCTTGACTAACCGAATACAGATTCTTAATTGTGACATTATTACTAACATTTTGGATATTCTAACTTATATTTTAGTGCTTGCTACGCAAACTTATCATTAGATATTCTTTTCTTACTTTACTTCTTCACTTTTCTATAGGCTAACTTTCATCTACAAGCATATCTTGACTAACCGAATACAGATTCTTAATTGTGACATTATTACTAACATTTTGGATATTCTAACTTATATTTTAGTGCTTGCTACGCAAACTTATCATTAGATATTCTTTTCTTACTTTACTTCTTCACTTTTCCAAATACTTATTACTTCTCAAAGCATTCTCATTAAAACTGAAATTCTATCTTCTTTTCTTACTTCACTTCTTCACTTTTCTAAATACTTATTACTTCTCAAAGCATTCTCATTAAAACTGAAATTCTATCTTCTTTTCTTAATTACTTATTCACTTTTCTAAATACTTTTTACTTCTCAAAGCATTCTCATTAAAACTGAAATTCTATCTTCTTTTCTTAATTACTTATTCACTTTTCTAAATACTTATTACTTCTCAAAGCATACTCTTTAAAACTGAAATTCTATCTTCTTTTCTCACTTCACTTATTCACTTTTCTTAATACTTATTACTTCTCAAAGCATACTCTTTAAAACTGAAATTCTATCTTCTTTTCTCACTTCACTTATTCACTTTTCTTAATACTTATTACTTCTCAAAGCATACTCTTTAAAACTGAAATTCTATCTTCTTTTCTTACTTCACTTCTTCACTTTTCTAAATACCTATTACTTCTCAAAGCATACTCCTTAAAACTGAAATTCTATCTTCTTTTCTCACTTCACTTCTTCACTTTTCTAAATACTTATTACTTCTCAAAGCATACTCCTTAAAACTGAAATTCTATCTTCTTTTCTTACTTCACTTCTTCACTTTTCTAAATACTTATTACTTCTCAAAGCATACTCTTTAAAACTGAAAATCTATCTTCTTTTCTTACTTCACTTCTTCACTTTTCTAAATACTTATTACTTCTCAAAGCATACTCCTTAAAACTGAAATTCTATCTTCTTTTCTTAATTACTTATTCACTTTTCTAAATACTTATTACTTCTCAAAGCATTCTCATTAAAACTGAAATTCTATCTTCTTTTCTCACTTCACTTCTTCACTTTTCTAAATACTTATTACTTCTCAAAACATACTCTTAAAAACTGAAATTCTATCTTCTTTTCTCACTTTACTTCTTCACTTTTCTAAATACTTATTACTTCTCAAAGCATACTCTTTAAAACTGAAATTCTATCTTCTTTTCTCACTTCACTTCTTCACTTTTCTAAATACCTATTACTTCTCAAAGCATACTCCTTAAAACTGAAATTCTATCTTCTTTTTTCACCTTACTTCTTCACTTTTCTAAATACTTATTACTTCTCAAAGCATACTCCTTAAAACTGAAATTCTATCTTCTTTTCTCACTTCACTTCTTCACTTTTCTAAATACTTATTACTTCTCAAAGCATACTCCTTAAAACTGAAATTCTATCTTCTTTTCTCACTTCACTTCTTCACTTTTCATAATACTTATAACTTCTCAAAACATTCTCCTTAAAACTGAAATTCTATCTTCTTTTCTTACTTCACTTCTTCACTTTTCTAAATACTTATTACTTCTCAAAGCATACTCTTTAAAACTGAAATTCTATCTTCTTTTCTCACTTTACTTCTTCACTTTTCTAAATACTTATTACTTCTCAAAGCATACTCCTTAAAACTGAAATTCTATCTTCTTTTCTCACTTTACTTCTTCACTTTTCTAAATACTTATTACTTCTCAAAACATACACTTAAAACTGAAATTCTATCTTCTTTTCTCACTTTACTTCTTCACTTTTCTAAATACCTATTACTTCTCAAAGCATACTCTTTAAAACTGAAATCTATCTTCTTTTCTCACTTCACTTCTTCACTTTTCTAAATACTTATTACTTCTCAAAGCATACTCTTTAAAACTGAAATTCTATCTTCTTTTCTCACTTCACTTCTTCACTTTTCTAAATACTTATTACTTCTGAAAGCATACTCTTTAAAACTGAAATTCTATCTTCTTTTCTTACTTTACTTCTTCAATTTTCATAATACTTATTACTTCTCAAAGCATACTCTTTAAAACTGAAATTCTATCTTCTTTTCTTACTTCACTTCTTCACTTTTCTATAGACTAACTTTCATCTACAAGCATATCTTGACTAACCGAATACAGATTCTTAATTGTGACATTATTACTAACATTTTGGATATTCTAACTTATATTTTAGTGCTTGCTACGCAAACTTATCATTAGATATTCTTTTCTTACTTTACTTCTTCACTTTTCTATAGACTAACTTTCATCTACAAGCATATCTTGACTAACCGAATACAGATTCTTAATTGTGACATTATTACTAACATTTTGGATATTCTAACTTATATTTTAGTGCTTGCTACGCAAACTTATCATTAGATATTCTTTTCTTACTTTACTTCTTCACTTTTCTATAGACTAACTTTCATCTACAAGCATATCTTGACTAACCGAATACAGATTCTTAATTGTGACATTATTACTAACATTTTGGATATTCTAACTTATATTTTAGTGCTTGTTACGAAAACTTATCATTAGATATTCTTTTCTTACTTTACTTCTTCACTTTTCTATAGACTAACTTTCATCTACAAGCATATCTTGACTAACCGAATACAGATTCTTAATTGTGACATTATTACTAACATTTTGGATATTCTAACTTATATTTTAGTGCTTGCTACGCAAACTTATCATTAGATATTCTTTTCTTACTTTACTTCTTCACTTTTCTATAGACTAACTTTCATCTACAAGCATATCTTGACTAACCGAATACAGATTCTTAATTGTGACATTATTACTAACATTTTGGATATTCTAACTTATATTTTAGTGCTTGCTACGCAAACTTATCATTAGATATTCTTTTCTTACTTTACTTCTTCACTTTTCTATAGACTAACTTTCATCTACAAGCATATCTTGACTAACCGAATACAGATTCTTAATTGTGACATTATTACTAACATTTTGGATATTCTAACTTATATTTTAGTGCTTGCTACGCAAACTTATCATTAGATATTCTTTTCTTACTTTACTTCTTCACTTTTCTATAGACTAACTTTCATCTACAAGCATATCTTGACTAACCGAATACAGATTCTTAATTGTGACATTATTACTAACATTTTGGATATTCTAACTTATATTTTAGTGCTTGTTACGAAAACTTATCATTAGATATTCTTTTCTTACTTTACTTCTTCACTTTTCTATAGACTAACTTTCATCTACAAGCATATCTTGACTAACCGAATACAGATTCTTAATTGTGACATTATTACTAACATTTTGGATATTCTAACTTATATTTTAGTGCTTGCTACGCAAACTTATCATTAGATATTCTTTTCTTACTTTACTTCTTCACTTTTCTATAGACTAACTTTCATCTACAAGCATATCTTGACTAACCGAATACAGATTCTTAATTGTGACATTATTACTAACATTTTGGATATTCTAACTTATATTTTAGTGCTTGCTACGCAAACTTATCATTAGATATTCTTTTCTTACTTTACTTCTTCACTTTTCTATAGGCTAACTTTCATCTACAAGCATATCTTGACTAACCGAATACAGATTCTTAATTGTGACATTATTACTAACATTTTGGATATTCTAACTTATATTTTAGTGCTTGCTACGCAAACTTATCATTAGATATTCTTTTCTTACTTTACTTCTTCACTTTTCTATAGGCTAACTTTCATCTACAAGCATATCTTGACTAACCGAATACAGATTCTTAATTGTGACATTATTACTAACATTTTGGATATTCTAACTTATATTTTAGTGCTTGCTACGCAAACTTATCATTAGATATTCTTTTCTTACTTTACTTCTTCACTTTTCCAAATACTTATTACTTCTCAAAGCATTCTCATTAAAACTGAAATTCTATCTTCTTTTCTTACTTCACTTCTTCACTTTTCTAAATACTTATTACTTCTCAAAGCATTCTCATTAAAACTGAAATTCTATCTTCTTTTCTTAATTACTTATTCACTTTTCTAAATACTTTTTACTTCTCAAAGCATTCTCATTAAAACTGAAATTCTATCTTCTTTTCTTAATTACTTATTCACTTTTCTAAATACTTATTACTTCTCAAAGCATACTCTTTAAAACTGAAATTCTATCTTCTTTTCTCACTTCACTTATTCACTTTTCTTAATACTTATTACTTCTCAAAGCATACTCTTTAAAACTGAAATTCTATCTTCTTTTCTCACTTCACTTATTCACTTTTCTTAATACTTATTACTTCTCAAAGCATACTCTTTAAAACTGAAATTCTATCTTCTTTTCTTACTTCACTTCTTCACTTTTCTAAATACCTATTACTTCTCAAAGCATACTCCTTAAAACTGAAATTCTATCTTCTTTTCTCACTTCACTTCTTCACTTTTCTAAATACTTATTACTTCTCAAAGCATACTCCTTAAAACTGAAATTCTATCTTCTTTTCTTACTTCACTTCTTCACTTTTCTAAATACTTATTACTTCTCAAAGCATACTCTTTAAAACTGAAAATCTATCTTCTTTTCTTACTTCACTTCTTCACTTTTCTAAATACTTATTACTTCTCAAAGCATACTCCTTAAAACTGAAATTCTATCTTCTTTTCTTAATTACTTATTCACTTTTCTAAATACTTATTACTTCTCAAAGCATTCTCATTAAAACTGAAATTCTATCTTCTTTTCTCACTTCACTTCTTCACTTTTCTAAATACTTATTACTTCTCAAAACATACTCTTAAAAACTGAAATTCTATCTTCTTTTCTCACTTTACTTCTTCACTTTTCTAAATACTTATTACTTCTCAAAGCATACTCTTTAAAACTGAAATTCTATCTTCTTTTCTCACTTCACTTCTTCACTTTTCTAAATACCTATTACTTCTCAAAGCATACTCCTTAAAACTGAAATTCTATCTTCTTTTTTCACCTTACTTCTTCACTTTTCTAAATACTTATTACTTCTCAAAGCATACTCCTTAAAACTGAAATTCTATCTTCTTTTCTCACTTCACTTCTTCACTTTTCTAAATACTTATTACTTCTCAAAGCATACTCCTTAAAACTGAAATTCTATCTTCTTTTCTCACTTCACTTCTTCACTTTTCATAATACTTATAACTTCTCAAAACATTCTCCTTAAAACTGAAATTCTATCTTCTTTTCTTACTTCACTTCTTCACTTTTCTAAATACTTATTACTTCTCAAAGCATACTCTTTAAAACTGAAATTCTATCTTCTTTTCTCACTTTACTTCTTCACTTTTCTAAATACTTATTACTTCTCAAAGCATACTCCTTAAAACTGAAATTCTATCTTCTTTTCTCACTTTACTTCTTCACTTTTCTAAATACTTATTACTTCTCAAAACATACACTTAAAACTGAAATTCTATCTTCTTTTCTCACTTTACTTCTTCACTTTTCTAAATACCTATTACTTCTCAAAGCATACTCTTTAAAACTGAAATCTATCTTCTTTTCTCACTTCACTTCTTCACTTTTCTAAATACTTATTACTTCTCAAAGCATACTCTTTAAAACTGAAATTCTATCTTCTTTTCTCACTTCACTTCTTCACTTTTCTAAATACTTATTACTTCTGAAAGCATACTCTTTAAAACTGAAATTCTATCTTCTTTTCTTACTTTACTTCTTCAATTTTCATAATACTTATTACTTCTCAAAGCATACTCTTTAAAACTGAAATTCTATCTTCTTTTCTTACTTCACTTCTTCACTTTTCTAAATACTTATTACTTCTCAAAGCATACTCTTTAAAACTTAAATCTATCTTCTTTTCTCACTTCACTTCTTCACTTTTCTAAATACTTATTACTTCTCAAAGCATACTCCTTAAAACTGAAATTCTATCTTCTTTTCTTACTTCACTTCTTCACTTTTCTAAATACTTATTACTTCTCAAAGCATACTCCTTAAAACTGAAATTCTATCTTCTTTTCTCACTTCACTTCTTCACTTTTCTAAATACTTATTACTTCTCAAAACATACTACTTAAAACTGAAATTCTATCTTCTTTTCTTACTTCACTTCTTCACTTTTCTAAATACTTATTACTTCTCAAAACATTCTCCTTAAGACTGAAATTCTATCTTCTTTTCTTACTTCACTTCTTCACTTTTCTAAATACTTATTACTTCTCAAAGCATACTCCTTAAAACTGAAATTCTATCTTCTTTTCTTACGTTACTTCTTCACTTTTCTAAATACTTATTACTTCTCAAAGCATACTCTTTAAAACTGAAATTCTATCTTCTTTTCTCACTTCACTTCTTCACTTTTCTAAATACTTATTACTTCTCAAAGCATACTCTTTAAAACTGAAATTCTATCTTCTTTTCTCACTTTACTTCTTCACTTTTCTAAATACTTATTACTTCTCAAAGCATAATCTTTAAAACTGAAATCTATCTTCTTTTCTCACTTCACTTCTTCACTTTTCTAAATACTTATTACTTCTCAAAGCATACTCTTTAAAACTGAAATTCTATCTTCTTTTCTCACTTCACTTCTTCACTTTTCATAATACTTATTACTTCTCAAAGCATACTCTTTAAAACTGAAATTCTATCTTCTTTTCTCACTTCACTTCTTCACTTTTCTTAATACTTATTACTTCTCAAAGCATACTCTTTAAAACTGAAATTCTATCTTCTTTTCTCACTTTACTTCTTCACTTTTCTAAATACTTATTACTTCTCAAAGCATAATCTTTAAAACTGAAATCTATCTTCTTTTCTCACTTCACTTCTTCACTTTTCTAAATACTTATTACTTCTCAAAGCATACTCTTTAAAACTGAAATTCTATCTTCTTTTCTCACTTCACTTCTTCACTTTTCATAATACTTATTACTTCTCAAAACATACTCTTTAAAACTGAAATTCTATCTTCTTTTCTCACTTTACTTCTTCACTTTTCTAAATACTTATTACTTCTCAAAGCATACTCTTTAAAACTGAAATTCTATCTTCTTTTCTCACTTCACTTCTTCACTTTTCTAAATACTTATTACTTCTCAAAGCATACTCCTTAAAACTGAAATTCTATCTTCTTTTCTTACTTACTTCTTCACTTTTCTAAATACTTATTACTTCTCAAAGCATACTCTTTAAAACTGAAATTCTATCTTCTTTTCTCACTTCACTTCTTCACTTTTCTAAATACTTATTACTTCTCAAAGCATACTCCTTAAAACTGAAATTCTATCTTCTTTTCTCACTTCACTTCTTCACTTTTCTAAATACTTATTACTTCTCAAAGCATACTCTTTAAAACTGAAATTCTATCTTCTTTTCTTAATTACTTATTCACTTTTCTAAATACTTATTACTTCTCAAAGCATACTCTTTAAAACTTAAATTCTATCTTCTTTTCTCACTTCACTTCTTCACTTTTCTAAATACTTATTACTTCTCAAAGCATACTCCTTAAAACTGAAATTCTATCTTCTTTTCTCACTTCACTTATTCACTTTTCTTAATACTTATTACTTCTCAAAGCATACTCTTTAAAACTGAAATTCTATCTTCTTTTCTTACTTTACTTCTTCAATTTTCATAATACTTATTACTTCTCAAAGCATACTCTTTAAAACTGAAATTCTATCTTCTTTTCTCACTTCACTTCTTCACTTTTCTAAATACTTATTACTTCTCAAAGCATACTCTTTAAAACTGAAATCTATCTTCTTTTCTCACTTCACTTCTTCACTTTTCTAAATACTTATTACTTCTCAAAACATACTCCTTAAAACTGAAATTCTATCTTCTTTTCTTACTTCACTTCTTCACTTTTCTAAATACTTATTACTTCTCAAAGCATACTCCTTAAAACTGAAATTCTATCTTCTTTTCTCACTTTACTTCTTCACTTTTCTAAATACTTATTACTTCTCAAAACATACTACTTAAAACTGAAATTCTATCTTCTTTTCTCACTTTACTTCTTCACTTTTCTAAATACTTATTACTTCTCAAAGCATACTCTTTAAAACTGAAATTCTATCTTCTTTTCTTACTTCACTTCTTCACTTTTCTAAATACTTATTACTTCTGAAAGCATACTCTTTAAAACTGAAATTCTATCTTCTTTTCTTACTTTACTTCTTCAATTTTCATAATACTTATTACTTCTCAAAGCATACTCTTTAAAACTGAAATTCTATCTTCTTTTCTTACTTCACTTCTTCACTTTTCTAAATACTTATTACTTCTCAAAGCATACTCTTTAAAACTGAAATTCTATCTTCTTTTCTCACTTCACTTCTTCACTTTTCTAAATACTTATTACTTCTCAAAACATACTCTTTAAAACTGAAATTCTATCTTCTTTTCTCACTTCACTTCTTCACTTTTCTTAATACTTATTACTTCTCAAAGCATACTCTTTAAAACTGAAATTCTATCTTCTTTTCTTACTTCACTTCTTCACTTTTCTAAATACTTATTACTTCTCAAAGCATACTCCTTAAAACTGAAATTCTATCTTCTTTTCTCACTTTACTTCTTCACTTTTCTAAATACTTATTACTTCTCAAAGCATACTCCTTAAAACTGAAATTCTATCTTCTTTTCTTACTTCACTTCTTCACTTTTCTAAATACTTATTACTTCTCAAAGCATTCTCATTAAAACTGAAATTCTATCTTCTTTTCTTAATTACTTATTCACTTTTCTAAATACTTATTACTTCTCAAAGCATTCTCATTAAAACTGAAATTCTATCTTCTTTTCTTAATTACTTATTCACTTTTCTAAATACTTATTACTTCTCAAAGCATACTCTTTAAAACTGAAATTCTATCTTCTTTTCTCACTTCACTTCTTCACTTTTCTTAATACTTATTACTTCTCAAAGCATACTCTTTAAAACTGAAATTCTATCTTCTTTTCTCACTTCACTTATTCACTTTTCTTAATACTTATTACTTCTCAAAGCATACTCTTTAAAACTGAAATTCTATCTTCTTTTCTTACTTTACTTCTTCACTTTTCATAATACTTATTACTTCTCAAAGCATACTCTTTAAAACTGAAATTCTATCTTCTTTTCTTACTTCACTTCTTCACTTTTCTAAATACCTATTACTTCTCAAAGCATACTCCTTAAAACTGAAATTCTATCTTCTTTTCTTACTTCACTTCTTCACTTTTCTAAATACTTATTACTTCTCAAAGCATACTCTTTAAAACTGAAATCTACCTTCTTTTCTCACTTCACTTCTTCACTTTTCTAAATACTTATTACTTCTGAAAGCATACTCTTTAAAACTGAAATTCTATCTTCTTTTCTCACTTCACTTCTTCACTTTTCTAAATACCTATTACTTCTCAAAGCATACTCCTTAAAACTGAAATTCTATCTTCTTTTCTCACTTCACTTCTTCACTTTTCTAAATACTTATTACTTCTCAAAACATATTCTTTAAAACTGAAATTCTATCTTCTTTTCTTACTTTACTTCTTCACTTTTCTAAATACTTATTACTTCTCAAAGCATACTCATTAAAACTGAAATTCTATCTTCTTTTCTTACTTTACTTCTTCACTTTTCATAATACTTATTACTTCTCAAAGCATACTCTTTAAAACTGAAATTCTATCTTCTTTTCTTACTTCACTTCTTCACTTTTCTAAATACCTATTACTTCTCAAAGCATACTCTTTAAAACTGAAATTCTATCTTCTTTTCTTACTTCACTTCTTCACTTTTCTAAATACTTATTACTTCTCAAAGCATACTCTTTAAAACTGAAATCTACCTTCTTTTCTCACTTCACTTCTTCACTTTTCTAAATACTTATTACTTCTGAAAGCATACTCTTTAAAACTGAAATTCTATCTTCTTTTCTTACTTTACTTCTTCACTTTTCATAATACTTATTACTTCTCAAAGCATACTCTTTAAAACTGAAATTCTATCTTCTTTTCTTACTTTACTTCTTCACTTTTCATAATACTTATTACTTCTCAAAGCATACTCTTTAAAACTGAAATTCTATCTTCTTTTCTTACTTCACTTCTTCACTTTTCTAAATACTTATTACTTCTCAAAGCATACTCCTTAAAACTGAAATTCTATCTTCTTTTCTCACTTCACTTCTTCACTTTTCATAATACTTATTACTTCTCAAAACATACTCTTTAAAACTGAAATTCTATCTTCTTTTCTCACTTCACTTCTTCACTTTTCTAAATACTTATTACTTCTCAAAGCATACTCCTTAAAACTGAAATTCTATCTTCTTTTCTCACTTCACTTCTTCACTTTTCTAAATACTTATTACTTCTCAAAGCATACTCCTTAAAACTGAAATTCTATCTTCTTTTCTTACTTCACTTCTTCACTTTTCTAAATACTTATTACTTCTCAAAGCATACTCTTTAAAACTGAAATTCTATCTTCTTTTCTTACTTTACTTCTTCACTTTTCTAAATACTTATTACTTCTCAAAGCATTCTCATTAAAACTGAAATTCTATCTTCTTTTCTCACTTCACTTCTTCAATTTTCTAAATACTTATTACTTCTCAAAACATACTCTTAAAAACTGAAATTCTATCTTCTTTTCTCACTTCACTTCTTCACTTTTCTAAATACTTATTACTTCTGAAAGCATACTCTTTAAAACTGAAATTCTATCTTCTTTTCTTACTTTACTTCTTCAATTTTCATAATACTTATTACTTCTCAAAGCATACTCTTTAAAACTGAAATTCTATCTTCTTTTCTTACTTCACTTCTTCACTTTTCTAAATACTTATTACTTCTCAAAGCATACTCTTTAAAACTTAAATCTATCTTCTTTTCTCACTTCACTTCTTCACTTTTCTAAATACTTATTACTTCTCAAAGCATACTCCTTAAAACTGAAATTCTATCTTCTTTTCTCACTTCACTTCTTCACTTTTCTAAATACTTATTACTTCTCAAAGCATACTCCTTAAAACTGAAATTCTATCTTCTTTTCTCACTTCACTTCTTCACTTTTCTAAATACTTATTACTTCTCAAAGCATACTCCTTAAAACTTAAATTCTATCTTCTTTTCTTACTTCACTTCTTCACTTTTCTAAATACTTATTACTTCTCAAAGCATACTCTTTAAAACTGAAATCTACCTTCTTTTCTCACTTCACTTCTTCACTTTTCTAAATACTTATTACTTCTGAAAGCATACTCTTTAAAACTGAAATTCTATCTTCTTTTCTTACTTTACTTCTTCAATTTTCATAATACTTATTACTTCTCAAAGCATACTCTTTAAAACTGAAATTCTATCTTCTTTTCTTACTTCACTTCTTCACTTTTCTAAATACTTATTACTTCTCAAAGCATACTCTTTAAAACTGAAATCTATCTTCTTTTCTCACTTCACTTCTTCACTTTTCTAAATACTTATTACTTCTCAAAGCATAATCTTTAAAACTATAATCTATCTTCTTTTCTCACTTCACTTCTTCACTTTTCTAAATACTTATTACTTCTCAAAACATATTCTTTAAAATTGAAATTCTATCTTCTTTTCTTACTTTACTTCTTCACTTTTCTAAATACTTATTACTTCTCAAAGCATTCTCATTAAAACTGAAATTCTATCTTCTTTTCTTAATTACTTATTCACTTTTCTAAATACTTATTACTTCTCAAAGCATTCTCATTAAAACTGAAATTCTATCTTCTTTTCTTACTTCACTTCTTCACTTTTCTAAATACTTATTACTTCTCAAAGCATACTCTTTAAAACTGAAATTCTATCTTCTTTTCTTAATTACTTATTCACTTTTCTAAATACTTATTACTTCTCAAAGCATTCTCATTAAAACTGAAATTCTATCTTCTTTTCTTAATTACTTATTCACTTTTCTAAATACTTATTACTTCTCAAAGCATACTCTTTAAAACTGAAATTCTATCTTCTTTTCTCACTTCACTTATTCACTTTTCTTAATACTTATTACTTCTCAAAGCATACTCTTTAAAACTGAAATTCTATCTTCTTTTCTTACTTTACTTCTTCACTTTTCATAATACTTATTACTTCTCAAAGCATACTCTTTAAAACTGAAATTCTATCTTCTTTTCTTACTTCACTTCTTCACTTTTCTAAATACCTATTACTTCTCAAAGCATACTCCTTAAAACTGAAATTCTATCTTCTTTTCTCACTTCACTTCTTCACTTTTCTAAATACTTATTACTTCTCAAAGCATACTCCTTAAAACTGAAATTCTATCTTCTTTTCTTACTTCACTTCTTCACTTTTCTAAATACTTATTACTTCTCAAAGCATACTCTTTAAAACTGAAATTCTATCTTCTTTTCTTACTTTACTTCTTCACTTTTCTAAATACTTATTACTTCTCAAAGCATTCTCATTAAAACTGAAATTCTATCTTCTTTTCTTAATTACTTATTCACTTTTCTAAATACTTATTACTTCTCAAAGCATTCTCATTAAAACTGAAATTCTATCTTCTTTTCTCACTTCACTTCTTCACTTTTCTAAATACTTATTACTTCTCAAAACATACTCTTAAAAACTGAAATTCTATCTTCTTTTCTCACTTTACTTCTTCACTTTTCTAAATACTTATTACTTCTCAAAGCATACTCCTTAAAACTGAAATTCTATCTTCTTTTCTCACTTTACTTCTTCACTTTTCTAAATACTTTTACTTCTCAAAGCATACTCCTTAAAACTTAAATTCTATCTTCTTTTCTTACTTCACTTCTTCACTTTTCTAAATACTTATTACTTCTCAAAGCATACTCCTTAAAACTGAAATTCTATCTTCTTTTCTCACTTCACTTCTTCACTTTTCTAAATACCTATTACTTCTCAAAGCATTCTCATTAAAACTGAAATTCTATCTTCTTTTCTCACTTTACTTCTTCACTTTTCTAAATACTTATTACTTCTCAAAGCATACTCTTTAAAACTGAAATCTACCTTCTTTTCTCACTTCACTTCTTCACTTTTCTAAATACTTATTACTTCTCAAAGCATACTCTTAAAAACTGAAATTCTATCTTCTTTTCTCACTTCACTTCTTCACTTTTCTAAATACTTATTACTTCTGAAAGCATACTCTTTAAAACTGAAATTCTATCTTCTTTTCTTACTTCACTTCTTCACTTTTCTAAATACTTATTACTTCTCAAAGCATACTCTTTAAAACTGAAATTCTATCTTCTTTTCTTACTTCACTTCTTCACTTTTCTAAATACCTATTACTTCTCAAAGCATACTCTTTAAAACTGAAATCTATCTTCTTTTCTCACTTCACTTCTTCACTTTTCTAAATACTTATTACTTCTCAAAACATACTACTTAAAACTGAAATTCTATCTTCTTTTCTCACTTCACTTCTTCACTTTTCTTAATACTTATTACTTCTCAAAGCATACTCTTTAAAACTGAAATTCTATCTTCTTTTCTTACTTCACTTCTTCACTTTTCTAAATACTTATTACTTCTCAAAGCATACTCTTTAAAACTGAAATTCTATCTTCTTTTCTTACTTCACTTCTTCACTTTTCTAAATACTTATTACTTCTCAAAGCATACTCCTTAAAACTGAAATTCTATCTTCTTTTCTTAATTACTTATTCACTTTTCTAAATACTTATTACTTCTCAAAGCATTCTCATTAAAACTGAAATTCTATCTTCTTTTCTCACTTCACTTATTCACTTTTCTTAATACTTATTACTTCTCAAAGCATACTCTTTAAAACTGAAATTCTATCTTCTTTTCTTACTTTACTTCTTCACTTTTCATAATACTTATTACTTCTCAAAGCATACTCTTTAAAACTGAAATTCTATCTTCTTTTCTTACTTCACTTCTTCAATTTTCTAAATACCTATTACTTCTCAAAGCATACTCCTTAAAACTGAAATTCTATCTTCTTTTCTCACTTCACTTCTTCACTTTTCTAAATACTTATTACTTCTCAAAGCATACTCCTTAAAACTGAAATTCTATCTTCTTTTCTTACTTCACTTCTTCACTTTTCTAAATACTTATTACTTCTCAAAGCATACTCTTTAAAACTGAAATTCTATCTTCTTTTCTTACTTCACTTCTTCACTTTTCATAATACTTATTACTTCTCAAAGCATACTCCTTAAAACTGAAATTCTATCTTCTTTTCTTACTTCACTTCTTCACTTTTCTAAATACTTATTACTTCTCAAAGCATACTCCTTAAAACTGAAATTCTATCTTCTTTTCTTAATTACTTATTCACTTTTCTAAATACTTATTACTTCTCAAAGCATACTCCTTAAAACTGAAATTCTATCTTCTTTTCTTACTTCACTTCTTCACTTTTCTAAATACTTATTACTTCTCAAAGCATACTCCTTAAAACTGAAATTCTATCTTCTTTTCTTACTTCACTTCTTCACTTTTCTAAATACTTATTACTTCTCAAAGCATACTCTTTAAAACTGAAATTCTATCTTCTTTTCTCACTTCACTTATTCACTTTTCTAAATACTTATTACTTCTCAAAGCATACTCTTTAAAACTGAAATTCTATCTTCTTTTCTTACTTTACTTCTTCACTTTTCATAATACTTATTACTTCTCAAAGCATACTCTTTAAAACTGAAATTCTATCTTCTTTTCTTACTTCACTTCTTCACTTTTCTAAATACTTATTACTTCTCAAAACATACTCTTAAAAACTGAAATTCTATCTTCTTTTCTCAACTTCTTCACTTTTCTAAATACTGCATAATGAAATCTATCTTCTTTTCTCACTTTACTTCTTCACTTTTCTAAATACTTTTACTTCTCACTTCTCTTAAAGCATACTCCTTAAAACTGAAATTCTATCTTCTTTTCTCACTTCACTTCTTCACTTTTCTTCACTTTTCTCAAATAAATTCTATCTTCTTTTCTTAATTACTTCTCAAAATACCTATTACTTCTCAAAGCATACTCTTTAAAACTGAAATTCTATCTTCTTTTCTCACTTCACTTCTTCACTTTTCATAATACTTATTACTTCTCAAAGCATACTCTTTAAAACTGAAATCTATCTTCTTTTCTCACTTCACTTCTTCACTTTTCTAAATACTTATTACTTCTCAAAGCATACTCCTTAAAACTGAAATTCTATCTTCTTTTCTTACTTCACTTCTTCACTTTTCTAAATACTTATTACTTCTCAAAGCATACTCTTTAAAACTGAAATCTACCTTCTTTTCTCACTTCACTTCTTCACTTTTCTAAATACTTATTACTTCTGAAAGCATACTCTTTAAAACTGAAATTCTATCTTCTTTTCTTACTTCACTTCTTCAATTTTCTAAATACCTATTACTTCTCAAAGCATACTCCTTAAAACTGAAATTCTATCTTCTTTTCTCACTTCACTTCTTCACTTTTCTAAATACTTATTACTTCTCAAAGCATACTCCTTAAAACTGAAATTCTATCTTCTTTTCTTACTTCACTTCTTCACTTTTCTAAATACTTATTACTTCTCAAAGCATACTCTTTAAAACTGAAATTCTATCTTCTTTTCTTACTTTACTTCTTCACTTTTCATAATACTTATTACTTCTCAAAGCATACTCTTTAAAACTGAAATTCTATCTTCTTTTCTTACTTCACTTCTTCACTTTTCTAAATACTTATTACTTCTCAAAGCATACTCCTTAAAACTGAAATTCTATCTTCTTTTCTTAATTACTTATTCACTTTTCTAAATACTTATTACTTCTCAAAGCATACTCCTTAAAACTGAAATTCTATCTTCTTTTCTTACTTCACTTCTTCACTTTTCTAAATACTTATTACTTCTCAAAGCATACTCCTTAAAACTGAAATTCTATCTTCTTTTCTTACTTCACTTCTTCACTTTTCTAAATACTTATTACTTCTCAAAGCATACTCTTTAAAACTGAAATTCTATCTTCTTTTCTCACTTCACTTATTCACTTTTCTTAATACTTATTACTTCTCAAAGCATACTCTTTAAAACTGAAATTCTATCTTCTTTTCTCACTTTACTTCTTCACTTTTCATAATACTTATTACTTCTCAAAGCATACTCTTTAAAACTGAAATTCTATCTTCTTTTCTTACTTCACTTCTTCAATTTTCTAAATACCTATTACTTCTCAAAGCATACTCCTTAAAACTGAAATTCTATCTTCTTTTCTCACTTCACTTCTTCACTTTTCTAAATACTTATTACTTCTCAAAGCATACTCCTTAAAACTGAAATTCTATCTTCTTTTCTTACTTCACTTCTTCACTTTTCTAAATACTTATTACTTCTCAAAGCATACTCTTTAAAACTGAAATTCTATCTTCTTTTCTTACTTTACTTCTTCACTTTTCATAATACTTATTACTTCTCAAAGCATACTCTTTAAAACTGAAATTCTATCTTCTTTTCTTACTTCACTTCTTCACTTTTCTAAATACTTATTACTTCTCAAAGCATACTCCTTAAAACTGAAATTCTATCTTCTTTTCTTAATTACTTATTCACTTTTCTAAATACTTATTACTTCTCAAAGCATACTCCTTAAAACTGAAATTCTATCTTCTTTTCTTACTTCACTTCTTCACTTTTCTAAATACTTATTACTTCTCAAAGCATACTCCTTAAAACTGAAATTCTATCTTCTTTTCTTACTTCACTTCTTCACTTTTCTAAATACTTATTACTTCTCAAAGCATACTCTTTAAAACTGAAATTCTATCTTCTTTTCTCACTTCACTTATTCACTTTTCTTAATACTTATTACTTCTCAAAGCATACTCTTTAAAACTGAAATTCTATCTTCTTTTCTTACTTTACTTCTTCACTTTTCATAATACTTATTACTTCTCAAAGCATACTCTTTAAAACTGAAATTCTATCTTCTTTTCTTACTTTACTTCTTCACTTTTCATAATACTTATTACTTCTCAAAGCATACTCTTTAAAACTGAAATTCTATCTTCTTTTCTTACTTCACTTCTTCACTTTTCTAAATACTTATTACTTCTCAAAGCATACTCCTTAAAACTGAAATTCTATCTTCTTTTCTTAATTACTTATTCACTTTTCTAAATACTTATTACTTCTCAAAGCATACTCCTTAAAACTGAAATTCTATCTTCTTTTCTTACTTCACTTCTTCACTTTTCTAAATACTTATTACTTCTCAAAGCATACTCCTTAAAACTGAAATTCTATCTTCTTTTCTTACTTCACTTCTTCACTTTTCTAAATACTTATTACTTCTCAAAGCATACTCTTTAAAACTGAAATTCTATCTTCTTTTCTCACTTCACTTATTCACTTTTCTTAATACTTATTACTTCTCAAAGCATACTCTTTAAAACTGAAATTCTATCTTCTTTTCTTACTTTACTTCTTCACTTTTCATAATACTTATTACTTCTCAAAGCATACTCTTTAAAACTGAAATTCTATCTTCTTTTCTTACTTCACTTCTTCAATTTTCTAAATACCTATTACTTCTCAAAGCATACTCCTTAAAACTGAAATTCTATCTTCTTTTCTCACTTCACTTCTTCACTTTTCTAAATACTTATTACTTCTCAAAGCATACTCCTTAAAACTGAAATTCTATCTTCTTTTCTTACTTCACTTCTTCACTTTTCTAAATACTTATTACTTCTCAAAGCATACTCTTTAAAACTGAAATTCTATCTTCTTTTCTTACTTTACTTCTTCACTTTTCATAATACTTATTACTTCTCAAAGCATACTCTTTAAAACTGAAATTCTATCTTCTTTTCTTACTTCACTTCTTCACTTTTCTAAATACTTATTACTTCTCAAAGCATACTCCTTAAAACTGAAATTCTATCTTCTTTTCTTAATTACTTATTCACTTTTCTAAATACTTATTACTTCTCAAAGCATACTCCTTAAAACTGAAATTCTATCTTCTTTTCTCACTTCACTTCTTCACTTTTCTAAATACTTATTACTTCTCAAAGCATACTCTTTAAAACTGAAATTCTATCTTCTTTTCTCACTTCACTTCTTCAATTTTCATAATACTTATTACTTCTCAAAGCATACTCTTTAAAACTGAAATTCTATCTTATTTTCTTACTTCACTTCTTCACTTTTCTAAATACTTATTACTTCTCAAAGCATACTCTTTAAAACTGAAATCTATCTTCTTTTCTCACTTCACTTCTTCACTTTTCTAAATACTTATTACTTCTCAAAGCATACTCCTTAAAACTGAAATTCTATCTTCTTTTCTCACTTCACTTCTTCACTTTTCTAAATACTTATTACTTCTCAAAGCATACTCTTTAAAACTGAAATTCTATCTTCTTTTCTTACTTTACTTCTTCACTTTTCATAATACTTATTACTTCTCAAAGCATACTCCTTAAAACTGAAATTCTATCTTCTTTTCTCACTTTACTTCTTCACTTTTCTAAATACTTTTTACTTCTCAAAGCATACTCCTTAAAACTTAAATTCTATCTTCTTTTCTTACTTCACTTCTTCACTTTTCTAAATACTTATTACTTCTCAAAGCATACTCCTTAAAACTTAAATTCTATCTTCTTTTCTTAATTACTTCTTCACTTTTCTAAATACTTATTACTTCTCAAAGCATACTCCTTAAAACTGAAATTCTATCTTCTTTTCTTACTTCACTTCTTCACTTTTCTAAATACTTATTACTTCTCAAAGCATACTCTTTAAAACTGAAATTCTATCTTCTTTTCTTACTTTACTTCTTCACTTTTCTAAATACTTTTTACTTCTCAAAGCATACTCCTTAAAACTTAAATTCTATCTTCTTTTCTCACTTCACTTCTTCACTTTTCTAAATACTTATTACTTCTCAAAGCATACTCTTAAAAACTGAAATTCTATCTTCTTTTCTCACTTCACTTCTTCACTTTTCTAAATACCTATTACTTCTCAAAGCATACTCCTTAAAACTGAAATTCTATCTTCTTTTCTCACTTCACTTCTTCACTTTTCTAAATACTTATTACTTCTCAAAGCATACTCCTTAAAACTGAAATTCTATCTTCTTTTCTCACTTTACTTCTTCACTTTTCTAAATACTTTTTACTTCTCAAAGCATACTCCTTAAAACTTAAATTCTATCTTCTTTTCTTACTTCACTTCTTCACTTTTCTAAATACTTATTACTTCTCAAAGCATACTCCTTAAAACTTAAATTCTATCTTCTTTTCTTACTTCACTTCTTCACTTTTCATAATACTTATTACTTCTCAAAGCATACTCTTTAAAACTGAAATTCTATCTTCTTTTCTCACTTTACTTCTTCACTTTTCTAAATACCTATTACTTCTCAAAGCATACTCCTTAAAACTGAAATTCTATCTTCTTTTCTCACTTCACTTCTTCACTTTTCTAAATACTTATTACTTCTCAAAGCATTCTCATTAAAACTGAAATTCTATCTTCTTTTCTTAATTACTTATTCACTTTTCTAAATACTTATTACTTCTCAAAGCATACTCCTTAAAACTGAAATTCTATCTTCTTTTCTCACTTCACTTCTTCACTTTTCTAAATACTTATTACTTCTCAAAGCATTCTCATTAAAACTGAAATTCTATCTTCTTTTCTTACTTTACTTCTTCACTTTTCTAAATACTTATTACTTCTCAAAGCATACTCCTTAAAACTGAAATTCTATCTTCTTTTCTCACTTCACTTCTTCACTTTTCTAAATACTTATTACTTCTCAAAGCATACTCCTTAAAACTGAAATTCTATCTTCTTTTCTCACTTTACTTCTTCACTTTTCTAAATACTTATTACTTCTCAAAGCATTCTCATTAAAACTGAAATTCTATCTTCTTTTCTCACTTCACTTCTTCACTTTTCTAAATACTTTTTACTTCTCAAAGCATACTCCTTAAAACTTAAATTCTATCTTCTTTTCTCACTTCACTTCTTCACTTTTCTAAATACTTATTACTTCTCAAAGCATACTCTTTAAAACTGAAATTCTATCTTCTTTTCTCACTTTACTTCTTCACTTTTCTAAATACTTTTTACTTCTCAAAGCATACTCCTTAAAACTGAAATTCTATCTTCTTTTCTTACTTCACTTCTTCACTTTTCTAAATACTTATTACTTCTCAAAGCATACTCCTTAAAACTTAAATTCTATCTTCTTTTCTCACTTCACTTCTTCACTTTTCTAAATACTTATTACTTATCAAAGCATACTCCTTAAAACTGAAATTCTATCTTCTTTTCTTACTTCACTTCTTCACTTTTCTAAATACTTATTACTTCTCAAAGCATTCTCATTAAAACTGAAATTCTATCTTCTTTTCTCACTTCACTTCTTCACTTTTCTAAATACCTATTACTTCTCAAAGCATAATCCTTAAAACTGAAATTCTATCTTCTTTTCTCACTTCACTTCTTCATTTTTCTAAATACTTATTACTTCTCAAAGCATACTCTTTAAAACTGAAATTCTATCTTCTTTTCTCACTTTTCTAAATACTTATTACTTCTCAAAGCATACTCTTTAAAACTGAAATTCTATCTTCTTTTCTCACTTCACTTCTTCACTTTTCTAAATACTTATTACTTCTCAAAGCATACTCTTTAAAACTGAAATTCTATCTTCTTTTCTTAATTACTTATTCACTTTTCTAAATACTTATTACTTCTCAAAGCATACTCTTTAAAACTGAAATTCTATCTTCTTTTCTTAATTACTTATTCACTTTTCATAATACTTATTACTTCTCAAAGCATACTCTTTAAAACTGAAATTCTATCTTCTTTTCTCACTTCACTTCTTCACTTTTCTTAATACTTATTACTTCTCAAAGCATACTCTTTAAAACTGAAATCTATCTTCTTTTCTCACTTCACTTCTTCACTTTTCTAAATACTTATTACTTCTCAAAGCATACTCCTTAAAACTGAAATTCTATCTTCTTTTCTCACTTCACTTCTTCACTTTTCTTAATACTTATTACTTCTCAAAGCATACTCTTTAAAACTGAAATTCTATCTTCTTTTCTTACTTTACTTCTTCACTTTTCATAATACTTATTACTTCTCAAAGCATACTCCTTAAAACTGAAATTCTATCTTCTTTTCTCACTTTACTTCTTCACTTTTCTAAATACTTTTTACTTCTCAAAGCATACTCCTTAAAACTTAAATTCTATCTTCTTTTCTTACTTCACTTCTTCACTTTTCTAAATACTTATTACTTCTCAAAGCATACTCCTTAAAACTTAAATTCTATCTTCTTTTCTCACTTCACTTATTCACTTTTCATAATACTTATTACTTCTCAAAGCATTCTCATTAAAACTGAAATTCTATCTTCTTTTCTTAATTACTTATTCACTTTTCTAAATACTTATTACTTCTCAAAGCATTCTCATTAAAACTGAAATTCTATCTTCTTTTCTTACTTTACTTCTTCACTTTTCTAAATACTTATTACTTCTCAAAGCATTCTCATTAAAACTGAAATTCTATCTTCTTTTCTTACTTCACTTCTTCACTTTTCTAAATACTTATTACTTCTCAAAGCATACTCTTTAAAACTGAAATTCTATCTTCTTTTCTTACTTCACTTCTTCACTTTTCTAAATACCTATTACTTCTCAAAGCATACTCCTTAAAACTGAAATTCTATCTTCTTTTCTCACTTCACTTCTTCACTTTTCTAAATACTTATTACTTCTCAAAGCATACTCCTTAAAACTGAAATTCTATCTTCTTTTCTTACTTCACTTCTTCACTTTTCTAAATACTTATTACTTCTCAAAGCATACTCTTTAAAACTGAAATTCTATCTTCTTTTCTTACTTCACTTCTTCACTTTTCTAAATACTTATTACTTCTCAAAGCATTCTCATTAAAACTGAAATTCTATCTTCTTTTCTTAATTACTTATTCACTTTTCTAAATACTTATTACTTCTCAAAGCATTCTCATTAAAACTGAAATTCTATCTTCTTTTCTCACTTCACTTCTTCACTTTTCTAAATACTTATTACTTCTCAAAGCATACTCTTAAAAACTGAAATTCTATCTTCTTTTCTCACTTCACTTCTTCACTTTTCTAAATACTTATTACTTCTCAAAGCATACTCCTTAAAACTGAAATTCTATCTTCTTTTCTCACTTCACTTCTTCACTTTTCTAAATACTTATTACTTCTCAAAGCATACTCTTTAAAACTGAAATTCTTTCTTCTTTTCTTACTTTACTTCGTCACTTTTCTAAATACCTATTACTTCTCAAAGCATACTCCTTAAAACTGAAATTCTATCTTCTTTTCTTACTTCACTTCTTCACTTTTCTAAATACTTATTACTTCTCAAAGCATACTCCTTAAAACTGAAATTCTATCTTCTTTTCTTACTTCACTTCTTCACTTTTCTAAATACTTATTACTTCTCAAAGCATTCTCATTAAAACTGAAATTCTATCTTCTTTTCTTAATTACTTATTTACTTTTCTAAATACTTATTACTTCTCAAAGCATACTCTTTAAAACTGAAATTCTATCTTCTTTTCTCACTTCACTTATTCACTTTTCTTAATACTTATTACTTCTCAAAGCATACTCTTTAAAACTGAAATTCTATCTTCTTTTCTTAATTACTTATTCACTTTTCTAAATACTTATTACTTCTCAAAGCATACTCATTAAAACTGAAATTCTATCTTCTTTTCTCACTTCACTTCTTCACTTTTCTAAATACTTATTACTTCTCAAAGCATACTCTTTAAAACTGAAATTCTATCTTCTTTTCTCACTTCACTTCTTCACTTTTCTAAATACCTATTACTTCTCAAAGCATAATCCTTAAAACTGAAATTCTATCTTCTTTTCTCACTTTACTTCTTCACTTTTCATAATACTTATTACTTCTCAAAGCATACTCCTTAAAACTGAAATTCTATCTTCTTTTCTCACTTCACTTCTTCACTTTTCTAAATACTTATTACTTCTCAAAGCATACTCCTTAAAACTGAAATTCTATCTTCTTTTCTCACTTTACTTCTTCACTTTTCTAAATACTTTTTACTTCTCAAAGCATACTCCTTAAAACTTAAATTCTATCTTCTTTTCTTACTTCACTTCTTCACTTTTCTAAATACTTATTACTTCTCAAAGCATACTCCTTAAAACTTAAATTCTATCTTCTTTTCTTACTTCACTTCTTCACTTTTCTAAATACTTATTACTTCTCAAAGCATACTCCTTAAAACTGAAATTCTATCTTCTTTTCTCACTTCACTTCTTCACTTTTCTAAATACCTATTACTTCTCAAAGCATACTCCTTAAAACTGAAATTCTATCTTCTTTTCTCACTTCACTTCTTCACTTTTCTAAATACCTATTACTTCTCAAAGCATACTCCTTAAAACTGAAATTCTATCTTCTTTTCTCACTTCACTTATTCACTTTTCTTAATACTTATTACTTCTCAAAGCATACTCTTTAAAACTGAAATTCTATCTTCTTTTCTTACTTTACTTCTTCACTTTTCATAATACTTATTACTTCTCAAAGCATACTCCTTAAAACTGAAATTCTATCTTCTTTTCTCACTTCACTTCTTCACTTTTCTAAATACTTATTACTTCTCAAAGCATACTCCTTAAAACTGAAATTCTATCTTCTTTTCTTACTTCACTTCTTCACTTTTCTAAAT